>JADRCD010226548.1:347-38351 GCA_019843815.1 Montemys delectorum
CTGCCTGTGTGCGTATGTGCGTTCATGTGTGAATGCATGTATCCAAAGGGAATGGGCAACACCAAAGAAAGAAAGGCATATGAACACAATAGAACTGACACTCAAGTGAATTCGGAGAGACTGTGGTAGGATTCTCAGGGCCAGCACAGATGTCCACCAGATGAAGTCCTGGGGTTGAAAGGAGAAATGAACACATGCTCCATACCTAGTCCAGAAGCTGTCTCCAATTGATAACCACTTGCAAAGGTAAAAAGAAATGTTCTCTACAAGGGAGTCTCACTGGAGAAATCAGTGAAACTGACCCATAGGGTAGGCTGCATGCCCCCAGTGGATAGCCAACAGGAAAAGAACTCAACGCATCTTTAGAGTTTCTCTGCTTTCTAATGTTGTGTCAGGGCATTTTTCTTATTTTCTCTTTTTATTTTACCGTGTATGTTCTTTGTATTGTTTTTGTTTTTGTGCTTTTATGGAATGCCTCTGGGTGTGAATGCATGTTTTCTGCATCTATATGTGGTTCTTGTGCTTTTTCTTTGGCCATCTTTCTTCTGTTTGTTTCTTTTATCCTATTCGGATTTTTCTGTTTTTGTTTTATCTTATTATATTTTAATTTAATATTATACCTAGATTCCTGTTTGTCTGTTTGTTTACTTGTTTGTTTTTTAAGCAGATACAAACAAAGTAGGTGGATCCAGATGTGAAGGGAGGTGGGTAAGAACTGGGATGAGATAGCAACTGGGAAAATGCATCATAATTAGAATACACTGTATGAAAAAGGTCTATTATCAATTTCAAAGAAAGAAAAAAGAAAGCAAGAAGAAGCCAGTGTGGATGAAGAAGAAAAATTAATTATTTGAACTTATAAGTACAGCTAATTGAGTGTGAACTATCCATGTAGAAATAAACAAAAATCATTAGTAAATTTGAAAATATGTTGGTAAAATCGCCACTATGAAGAAAAGACAGGAAAACAGCTTTCTTCAAAAGCATAGACTCTAAGTTAGATAATATCAAAAGTTCTGAGCATGACAATTACATGAATTCCTGAAGAGTAAGAGTAAAATGAGCAGAAGGAAGTGGAAGAAATAATGTCTGCAAATGTTTACATCTAAGGCAAGAAAATGATTGAAAAATTTAACAAGCTTCAAAAACCTTAAAGTGATAAATATGAAGAAAAATGTGTCAATGAAAATCATGCACATGTGGCTGATTATAACCAACAATGATGTAGGATTGTTGTAATATCACGAGAAATAAAGGAGATATTATGAAGAGAAGAGCAAATCAGAAATGTTGGATGTGAGATGACACAGAGAATATGTCTAATTCACTGAATTAAAAGATATACACTCTGAATCTCATCTTCAGAAAAAAACACTTTCTGAAAGTGAAGGCCAACTAGGTTTAAAAAAAGCTTATTCTAGCAAATGGAGCTAAGCAAATCAGCTTCTAGGAAGTCTGTACTCAGAAAAGTTGTGGGAAAGCTTCAAAAGTAACAGAAATACTCCAGAGTGACCCCCAAGTCCTCAGAAAGACGTGACGCAGTCTTAAATAGTAAGTGTCTGTTGACATATAATCATATTTGTTTTTAATTTCCCTAAAATATATATTCATTATTTAGATTCTAAAGAACATAGAGTCCAAATTTAGAACATAGATTTATAACACAGATTATATTTCCTTACAGTGTTCAAATGCCTTGTCAATGTGTTATTGTTGAAAACTGACAAGGAGCATATCAATGGATGTTGCAATATTTTTACACCTATGGGAAATGTTTTAATACTAATTGTAAATACACTGTTGAAGTACCTAGAAACAATTTCATCCTTGGAGACCATCGAAATCCAAAACAGAAAAAATATGTATGCACATTCTGATAGAATTTTAAAACTATTCAAGTAATAAAATAAAAAGGAGAATGAGATAGAAGAAGAGAGAATAAGATAGAAAAAAGACTACTAACATACTTGCAGGTAAAATTATCAAATTAAACTTTATGGAAAATAAAACTTTTATAGGGTAAAGGATATTAATAAGAGGATGAACAAAGTACATAGTTGACAAATCATTAGTACTTTACATAAAAATGTCTCAAAACTGAGTCTTTGTCTTACTTATGGTTTCTATTACTGAGACACAACACCATGGCCAAAGAGCAACTTGGAGAGGGAAGAGTTTATTTGGGTTACACTTCCATATTGCTGTTCGTTATTAAAGGAAGTCAGGATAGGAACTCAAACGGGGCAGGATCCTGGAGGCAGAAGCTGACTCAGAGGCCAGGGAAGTATGCTGCTTACTGGCTACTGGCTTGCTCATCATGCCTTGCTCAGCCTACTTTCTGATAGAACCCAGGACCACCAGCCCAGACGTGGTCCCACCCACATTGGGTTGGGCCGTCTCCCATTAATCACTAATTGAGAAAATGCTTTACAGAGGGATCTCATGGAGGCATTTCCTCAACTCAAGTTCCTTCCTCTCTGATGACTCTATCTTGTGTCCAGTTGACACAAAACCAGCCAATACAGTAGTTAAAATATACTTGAAGACTGTATATTGAGTAAAACACTCATCTGCTTTCAGGGAAACCCAGGCCTCCCTGTTTGCTCTAGGGCTTAGGATAAGACTGAGGGACACTGTGTGAGAGAGAAAGCCTACATAGAAGAAGCACATACCAGTGACAAAGAGAAATGGGTTATGTTGACAAAGTGTGATGACAGTCATAGAGAAAACATTCCAGATGATCAATATGTCTACATACAAACCTACATGGACTCTAACCAAACATGAAGGAAGCAAAGGTGACAAATAAGCTTTTATCCCAAGCTCATCATCCATCCTCTAGTAAAGCCAATATTTGAGGGAAAACATGCTTAAAGTTAATACAGAGAAATCTAAGGATCTATTATCATAACTCACATGTTCAAAGCCTCGCCTTAGAGAAAAGCTTATGGGGCAATAGTAACATGCTTCTCCGCTCTAAGATCTCCCAAACTGATGATTTTTAAGGGTAACCAAGAGCAATTCTAGAGGCGTCTGTGTATTTCCCTTTGAAAATACCTTGGGAGTAAACTGCATTATGAGTATCCTGGCTCTGCTGACAGGTTGACATCTGAGTTGGTTCTGAAGCATTTTCAAGGGAATTTATGAATCAAGATTTTTTTTTAAGGAATAGCACACATTCTGTCTTCGTTATTGTGTGACCATCTCAAATCCCCATTGATTTTAACTTGGCTTAGTCATGAGGAGCAAGTCTGAGTCCCTAATCATTCTTTCCTGGTGGCCTAATCTAGTCCCTTATGGCAAAGCTGTGGAAAGTTTGCTTCTTATAGTTAACCAATCAAAGGACCCCCATTGCATTTCCCTTCTGTCCGCTTATCACTTTCTCTACTTGTCTCTTGTCTCATTGACACTGTAAAAATATAACGCAGAGGAAGTAAATTCTGTAAGTAGTGCATAGGTGCAATAACTGGGCACAACTACTGTCTGCTTCTTCCTTGGAAGCTAGCGTGGCTCCTTTGTGTATCCGGAAAGCTAGTCTCAAGGGAGGAGGATGGCAGACCTTGAATGTTTGGATACAGCTGTTGTCTTCAGCAGAAGAGACTTGCTTTAAACTTCTGAGAGGGAACCAAGGACACAGCAAATACTGATGATGTTTTAGAAGTCTATTGGACTCCCCTGATGAATTCCTCAGAAAAAGACGTTCTTATGGCTAGTACTGGGGTATTTGTTAGTTTATGACTCTTGGTGGAGCTTTGAAAGCATGACACAGTAGCTCTAAGAATGCAGTAGTAGTATATGCATCTTCATAGTACAGCTCTCTAATTGGGCTTAAGGCCCATTCAAAAATCATGCCTGGAACTGGATATATAGCTAGCTACCCAGGCCTAGTGAGGTCATAGATCTTGGAGGAGAACCTACAATTACCACTTTACTAAACCAGCGTAATTCTTAACCACACTATAAACACATTTTCTTATATGTATTTATATATATGTATATTTGTATATATGTTATATATATGCCTCTTTGTATATATATATTTATGTGAATGTATACGACAGATAAGTGCAACCCTTCCCCTCATGAAATGCATTTCTCTTTGCAACAGACAGAGACTATTACAGAAAACTACAACCAATCAAGATGCAGAGACCAAATAATTATGGGATGTTTGTCCCTAGCTGATATACCTACAACACAACTCCTGCTAAGGGAACATAGTAGAAGAGGGCAAAAAATGATTGTAAAAGCAAAACAGGAAGTCACAGTAAAATTGTTTCTCCCACAAATGTCAGAGAAGCTACATTCATGAAGGTGCAACAGCATGTGTGCCTAAACAAGACTGGAGCGAGAATGACACTAATAGGCTGACTACCATGGAAGGAGAAAACCTCACAAGGCCCCAGCTGTGGACAAAGATCTATGGGCAACTAAGTCATACTGAGTGTGGGGAAGAGGAGCCTTCCCCAGGAAAGAACCTTCCAGCTAGTTATCCACCACCAAGAGACCAACCTCGACATCATATACACACACGAATAAAAGCTAGACAAACTGAGAAGGTCAAATGTCTATATTTATGAATGTATGCATATTATAGACACACATATAATGAACAGATATACAGGCAACCATAGAAGAGGCTATGAATGTAAGAGATGAAGGGAGGTTATATGAGAAGGAGTTGAGTAAGGAAAGAGAAAAGGAGAAATGATGTAACTGGATTTCAAATTCACAAAGAGGAAAAAAATTTCTGTGACTATACACTTACAAAACTAATTTGTGGAGTAAATAAATACATGCAAAGATCAATATCCCTTCCTTAGATAAGAAGTGTAAAGAATGTAGAAAGAATAAGGGAACCAGATCAAACTAGAACACACATTAATAATCACTACAGGCAAGACACACTGGTGAATGCTAAAAGTAGTGAGTAAAGGTTTAAAAATAAATAGAATAATTGCATATCTCCAAAGTATTTCACCCTCAAAGCACTCATTTCAGAAGGAAGAACAGTAATTTGCTATGGAGAAAACTGCAAGTATCATTTTAACCAAGTGATAAAATGCAGTCTCTAGGGAAGTCACATAACTATCATCCATAGGTCTGAAATTCTCTCAGTTCAAAGTCACAGGTTTTTAAAAGACAGAGAGGGGGAAAGGCTAAATCTATTAATAGGCCATTCAGAAAAGGTTACAGTTTCCAATTATATTGGAAAATATGCCTACTGTCCCTAATAATCAGACAAATGCAGATTTTAAACTTTGTAAGCTACCCTTCTAGATCTATCTGACTGGTTAGATACCAAAAATAATTTCTCAGCACGAGAAGGCAGGAAGGAGACTCCAACCTCAAGTGACCTCAATATTCACAGATGTGTGGATACCATATCCTGCTCACAGGTCAACATTACTCAGTCTTCCTGAATTTAAGCAATATATCCTCTTTTACTGAGTATTCCTTCCTGACATTTGCTTCGCAGAAACAGGACTCATCTTTGGAAATATTTGAGTAACATATTCATTGCTAGTCTCAGCTGTCATTTCTAAGTCCCAATACAAAAGCATATTCAAATTCCAATGAAATCAATAAAAAACCAAAATTTTAGCAGGTGCTAGAAAATAAATTAAATATGTACCAGGAAAGCAGAAGGGATTTTTTTAAGCAAAGACATGCTTGGTTACTTTTGAATTGTAATGATGTAATATAAAAATTGTTGAAGATGGATCAGAAATGGAGAAGAAAGATGGAGAAGATTCAGACAGCAAGCTACTACCTTGATCAAGGAATAGAGAATTGAACATATGGGGTGGATGGCTGATACAGTGGTCTCTGGAGAAAGGAAAGACCTTTTGAATCTAAAGTTGATAGGATTTAATGAGAAATTAGAGAAATTAGATATTGGAGTTGAGAGAAATGTGAATAGCAAGCTTCTGTCATCAGCTCTGGGAAAGTGGCAATGCAGGCAATAGTTTGAGATAAGAAGGGAGTTTCGTGGGATGCGTTTAGTGTTGAAAGCCTAGAGGAGTGCCCACTGAGGGTAAGGGGCAGCTGTTAGAAAACAAAATAGTGTGTATTTTCCAGATCTGAAACTGTGACTTGTGATTCAATAAGCAAGAACATTTAAAAGGAACCTTCCAGGAAAAATGAGACATGGCAGGACCAAAGTCAAGAAAGGAAAAGAAAAAGAAAAGGAATATAGGCAGAATAAGAGGGGTATAGAATGTGAGAGAGGATCAGAAGACATAGGTGACAAAGGAATCAACCCCAGTATTCACTAACTTCTGCCTGCACCATCAGTTTTCCAGGACCTATTTGTAGTTTGTCATTAGAGACATTTTCTGACTGATGGGAATCTGAATTTTCTTTGGATTGTTTTTAACTTCAGAGTGACCAGGTTTAACAAAGGGGATAAAAAGAACCCTAAGAGTGAAGTGACTCTTTTGATGACACTGTGGTCACCTCTTCAATGGTATCAGTCCTCATCTGTACTCTACCTAAGCCTCGGATTAGCAGGCAGAGATCAGTTTCAGCTCCCTTGGTAATCCATAAACATCTCTCATGCAAACAACCATTTTTCAGACTAAACATTTTTGTCCTCCACATTCCTAGGTTGTAGAACTGAACCTTGAGGGGATGCACTTGGATATTGTTAGGGTTGGGAAGTTTAGTGCAAGGGAGTAAAGCAGATACTCTCGGTTCCACGCACTCAGACAAATGAGTTGTGTGTACACACAGAGTTGGCTGCTGCCTACCAGCCAAAAAGGAGAGGGTTCAGGATAAAATGTTTCCTGCTGGCCTTGACCTTGAACTCCCTAGACTCCAGAAGTGGGAGAAAGAACGCTTCTTGCTTAAGCGCCAAGCATCTGAGATCTTGTCATATTAGCCACAGCACATGAAAACAGATGGTCATCAGAGAAACGAAAAGTTCCTCAGAGGATTGTGTTCCAACCTGGTTCTTATCTGTGAACAGTCCTGGATCGAGCCTGAAGACGCAAGTGCCTTCTCATTCATCTCCATCATCTTATTCATCCTGCAATGACTCTTTCCCGTGATGAAGTGTTGGAAGGAAAACTAGATAACTGGTGAGAAATACAAAACTACATGATGATCCCTCAGGGGAGACAAGCTGCATATGAGGCCAAATAAAGGGATTTCTTTTCAAGGAAAGAAAAACATTTTAATATGAAATATGAAGCAAGCAAGTGGAAGTTAGTTGGGTATTGTCAGTCACAATGTGGAATTGCTATAAGGAGGACAGAGCGTGACATAGCCCCTTGAAAGCTATGTCACTGCCAAGTTATGTGTGGCAAAATTTTAACCTCAAAGCAGGTTTCTTTGAAGTGGATGTGTCATTACCAGCTTACACCTGTGTTGGTGACTTTGTGCTGTGTCAGGAGTGATGCAGTGGAGACTGTGTTACCAATGCTTCATAGTTACCAAAAGCAAATAAAGGTTGAAAAATCCATAGTTCGTGGGTCTATAAAATGCATCTATTTCAATGCAGAACTTTGTTACATAAAGAATTTTCATTAGAAGTTATGGTTATCTGTAGCTCTTTGACTAAAGATGGAACCCTACAAATTTTTCCTCCTTCCAAGTTAACATGTCTATTGATATTTCTGTTGTCTGGTCTTGTTTATATACCATTTCTAGATGATATTGTTTCACAGCAGAATTCCTGGTATTCTTACCCTTATAATCTTTTCAGCACTTCTTCCTCAGTGGTCCCTGAGCCATGGATGAAGGAGCTCTGATATAGATATATCCATTGAGTAAGGGTATCCCACGATCTGTTGATTTCCATATTGTATCAAGCCATGTCTTTTTGTGATGTCTCCATTTGCTGTAAAGAGAGGATTCTTTGATCTGGGATGGTGGCTACACTCATGTGTAAGGATAAGATTCAGAATGTAGTAAGAAATGATGCTAGTTTAGCAAAGTAAAGGAATAGATTCTTTTCTAAGGTCCCTGGCCTCCACAGTCTCTAAAAGCTGGCTAGAGTTCCAGAATCAGGCATAGAGTTCTCTCCTGTTGTCCATAAGTCCAATTTAGATGGCTGTTTGTTGCCACTGATGTGCCAATGACACTTATTGCAACTCTGTGCACATCTTTCAATGCAGATAATTGCTGTGGTTCATGGGTGTTGTAGCAGTGTGAGGCTGTTTACTTAGTTTCCTTCCTTGGCAGTTTGCATAATACTAGAACCATGGAAGCTATTAAAATGTGCTATTAAACAATTGTCATCTTTGGGGTTTGAGTTTGATTTGAGACACCTTCTGCTTATTAGAAAGCCGGAAATTAGACATAGTCCTACCAGAGGACCCAGCCATACCACTCCTGGGCATATACCCAGAAGATGCTCCATCATGTAATAAGGACACATGCTCCACCATGTTCATGGCAGTATTATTTATAATAGCCAGAAACTGGAAACAACCCAGATGTCCCTCAACAGAGGAATGGATACAGAAAGTGTGGTACATCTACACAATGGAGTATTACTCAGCTATTAAAAACAATGAATTTATGAAATTCTTAGGGAAATGGATGGATCTGGAGAGTATCATCCTGAGTGAGGTAACCCAATCACAAAAGAACACACATGGCATGCATTCTCTGATAAGTGGTTATTAGCCCAGAAGTTTGGAATACAGGAAGAACGACCCACAAACCACAATAAACCTAAGAAGAAGGAAGACCAAAAGGTGAACATTTCATTCCTTCTTAAAAAGGGGAATCAAATACCCACAGAAGGAGTGGCAGAGCTTAACTATGGAGCAGAGACTGAAGGAAGGACAAGCATATAGCTCTCTCCTGAGAGGCTCTGACAATACCTGACTAATACAGATGTAGAGGCTCACAGCCATTCATTGAACTGAGTACACTGTCCCCAATGAAGGAGTTAGAGAAAGGTTCTATGGAGCTGAAGGGTTTGTAGCCCCTTAGGATGAACAACAATTACTAACTAGTACCCTCATAGCTCCCGGGGACCCAACCACCAATCAAGGACTATACAGGGTGGGACTGAATGTTCTGGCAGCATGTGTATAGTAGAGAATTGAAAATTCGATCATCAATAGGAGGAAAGGACCTCGGCCCTGTGAAGGTTTTGTGCCCCAGTGTAGGGGAATGCCAGGGCCAATAAGTGGGAGAGGGTGGGGTGGCAGGCATGGGGAGGGGGTAGGCAAAAGAGGTTTGTTCTTGTTGTTTCTGTTTGTTTGTTTGTTTTTTGGAGGGAAACTTGGGAAAGGAAAAATTTACATGTAAATAAAGAAAATATCTAATATAAATAAAAAAAAAAGAAAGAGATAAATCAGTCTCTTTCTCATTGAATTAAATACAAAGAGGTGCTGTGTAGCAGGCGGTGAACAGGTAAGAAAAAAGATCCTAAAGATAACAGATGCCAAAACCACTAACATAAAAGCACATAGGAAGTCAGATGTGAGAATGCATAGCAATACCCTAGCCTGAGAAATGGAAGAACAAGATCCTTGAAGTTATTGACCCTGAATGATCATATGTGTTGATTCAACTATTACCTCAGACCCTACAACGCCTTCTCTGGACACAGAAAAGGAAAACCATATGACAAGGATATGTAAGGATCATTGGAGCCTCCACCTTTCCATAAATGCCTACCATCTTCAAGTACAAAGGCTGGTGACAAATGCATCACAGAGATGTGTCACACAGCAAGAAACTCATCTCAAGTTTGGAGAGAAACCATGATCAAAGGCATTGCATTGATCACAGTATTATCCATCAAATAAGTCATAACATGTGGTTGACATGATCTGCATTAATTAATTATCACATTTACAATATTAACTTATGAGTGTTGATTTTTCCCTATCTATACTTTAGTTTCACACATTTTATCGTTTCACAGCAGGAATCCACTTAGCTTATGATTCTGCTATTAATAAACAACAGATGAACTCAACATTTCACAACATCACAGATACTGAATCTAACTCCTTAATTAGTAATTTTTTATTTCCTTCAACTCATTAACTTACTGAATGGTGTTTCCTTCTATCGACACAAATTAGCATTTCAACAACTGTATTTCATAAGCATCAGATTAACATTAAATAAGAGAATCTTTTCTTGAATCAGACTTTATTGGAACTAATGCAAACCATCCCAAAATTGGAGAGTTTTTAAAATAAATATATAAGCTTGGGAGGAGGTTAAATAGGTAATGTGCTTGCTACACAGAATAAGGAGCTGAATCCCCAACATGTAAAAAGCTATGAGCAGTGGTATCTACCTGTACTTCCATCCCTAGGGAAACAAACATGAAGTTCCTTACAGCTTACTAAAGAGCTATTTTGTGAATTAGTGAGCTCCAGATTCTCCCTCAGAGCCCTCCAGGGAACAGCCTGAGGAGGACCCTCAGCATTGTCTATAGGAGCAACAACATGATGGCATGAGAAAGGTATAGAACCGATTCCAGGTTGAATTCCCATAACCTGGAACAGGCAATCAAGGTAAAACCACGTGGTCAGACTTTCCACACCCACTCAGAGCCTCAGTCAAGAAAATCTTGTGGTCTCCAAAATAACTGAGACTAAGTTGTAACTGGCAAACAGCGGCTCTCAGACCAGGCAACTGAGGTGGAAAGTAGAGTCTGACTCAGAAAGTCCTCTCTGCAGAAAGACCTACAGACTTAACTCCTTTGGATACTAAAACTAGCAACTTCTCCTCCTGAAGAAATTCCTTCAAAAGACAGCCAGGGGCAAGAGAGAAACCATGTCAGCACATTTAGGAAGAAATGATTCCTGAGATTATACACCTTCTATGACACTTTACTTCTTGTTTTTAACTTGGATCCTCCTTTTACACTTTGACCCTGCAGTCATTTCCTTCATCTTGTTTGTCAACTGAATAGGCTTTTGTGATTGTCCTTCCTTTCTCTGAACATAGATCCCTCTATAACAATTTATCTGGTATTACTAATACCAGCTATAGACTCTCCCGTTACTCCTTTGTCTTCTGTCTATCACTCCTCACTTTTTCTCTGTCAATTATTAACACCCTTAACTCAAAAATGAAAACATAATTATATTTCTCAAGAAGTGCCCTTGTGTCATAGTCTGCGAACATTGCTGTCTGAGCAAGTGTGTTCTACCACAAGTAAGCATGATTGGGATCAGATCACTGCATGTTACTACAGTTGTCTTCCCCTCTATACAGCAACAAGGTGCATAAATCTATGTGAATCTAACTCAATAGAAAGACTCATATAAAATGAAACAAATTAAAACAATTGGAAGAAGCGCCAAATGAAAACTGGAGGACACATACATCTTCAAAGACCTGCAAAACATAACAAAGAAAGACAAAAGCATTGGAGAAGGCAAGTCACTGTAGCACTGGTATAAATTCAAAGCTCCTCCACACTAGCAATCAATGGCAATGCAATAACGAATCCCAGAAAGAAGACTGCAGAGTCCTACTCTAAAAGAGATAAGTAGGCACATAAAGGACACAAATAAACACATGGATGGAGTTAATGAAATCAACCAGGACATAGGTAAGAGAGTTAATCAAATAGACATAATAACATTAAAATAAGGAATTCAAAAATACAGAAGAAAATTCAACAAGGAAATTGGGACTAATGAACCAAAGAAAAGTGTTGAAAATAAGGTCAATCAGTTAAATGACATACAATATCAACAGACAAAAATAAGTAGAAGAATTAATTTAAAAAATGGGAGACAAGTTGAGATAATAATATATTCAGATACCTACAAGAACAAAGGTAAGCAGGACCAGAACATTCAAGAACTGTGGAGTAGTTCAAGAATACAAATCTAGTAATCAGAGTCTGAAGGCATAGAAAATATATTTAATAGAATTACACCAGAAAGATTCTCAGACTTAGACAAAGACTTCAAAACATGAGAAATTTAGCATTCCAAACACACATGACCTCTACACAGCATATTGTCTTAGTTTCTTGTCTTAGTTTCTCATCCTTTTGCTGTGATAAAATACTCTGCCAAAAGCAGCTTAAGAAAAAGAGGGTTTATTTAATCCCAATTCCTGTTTACAATTTGTTGTGGCATGGGTGGAAGTTACAGCAGCCGTACGTTGAAAGAATTCATCACATTGCATCTGCAGTCAAGAAGCAGAGAAAGGTGAAAGCATGAGTCCTATAGTCCAGAGTCTGCTGCCCAGGGAATAGTGCCACCCACAGTGGGTGGAGATTCCCACTTTAGTTAAACTAATCAAAATAACCCCCCAGTCTATGGCCTCACTATCTTCAATTCCCCCACAGACATGCCCAAAGGTCCATCTCGCAGGTGGCACTAGATTCTGTTAAGTTGATAATTAACACTAGATATTACACATGAAAATAAAGAAGTCAAAAATACATAGCATATGCTGCTTGGAAGATCATTAAATGGCTAACATACTTGCTGTGAAAGCCATGAAGATGTGAGTTTGAATCCCCAGTACCCATGGAAAAGGCCAGGGATGATGATATTCACCTGCGATCCTAGTGCTGAGCATATGGAGACAGAAGGATTCCAGGGGCTTGCTGACAGTCAGTACAGATAATTGGGGACCTCTAGGTTCAGTGAGATGTCCTATCTCAAAATAAGTTTAAAAAAGAAAAAAAAGCTGGAAAGAAAAAGATATATCTAGCAAACATGCATGCTGCATTCACACACATTCATAAACAGAGTGTTGAGGACCCCAAAAGAAATTTTATTTGACATTGAATTTTTATATCTATTTGTGGAGGACAGGAAGATGAATAGATTTCCATGTAGGAGAAAGAAGTGAAGGAAAGAAATGGTAAGACAGAAGGCAAGAGATGAGATTGGTAAAGAAGAAATTATACACATTCATAAATATACTTTTCCCCTTCCATTTCCATTCTTACATAGTTTTAAATAAACAACCGAATTAGTGTTTTGTTAATAAAATAATGGCTGAAGATAGTTAGCCTTTCAACTCTTCTAAGCTGCTCTCCATAAAGATGATAATAACATTGATCCCATACGGTTACCCTGAAAACGCATACACAGGCTAAACCATTCTTTTCCACAAGCTTGTGGACGGCATGCTAAGATCCATGTTGGAACACTTCTCTCTGTATGTTTTGGGTGTGATCATGCTGCTGCTGCTTCTGCTGTGCTTCTCACTATTCACATGCTAGGTGTAAGTCACTTGCACATTCAGTCTGCCTTCACTTTCAATCTTGCATGGACACTCTTCTCTGAGACCCTTAGAACACTTTGCTTGTTCAGCATAACAGCATCTTGAAATGCATAAGCTTTGTTGAATGAAAATTCTCTTCCTCAGGGGCAAAAACTTACTCTGAGTCAGAATACGATCCGTGTGAGATGTCCGACTGATCATCCATACCTTCAGTTTGATTCTCCCCTTGCGAAAATCCACTCATTTCCGGTGCTCCTGAAATGAACACAAACTTGCAAAGTGATGCACATTTTATCTGGCAGGAAAACAGATTTCTATCTGGTCATTTTTCTTTTTATTGGGTACTACCTTGTCTTTGGAAATAAAGGGGATGTTTTTATTAATCAGCTTTGGGACATATAATTTATGTCCAATAAAATTACTCATTGTATATGTACATTTTGATGAGTTAGGGAAGTATACACAGCCATATAACCTCTACATAATAATTAAATTAAAAATGTTCTTTATCCCCCAAAAACCTTCCTCTGCATTCAGTAACTTTTCTATACATCATTTCAGTTAGAGACCCATTTTCTTTTGGTATCACTTTAAAAAAATCCTCAGTCTTTTGTTTCCTTGCTTTAATGTTCTTTTGAACTTTACTCATGTTGCTGTATGTAGTGTTGTACTATATTAAATAAGAAATTGTTCATCTATTTACCAGTTATAGCAATTGTTCATAACATCCAGCTATAGTAAATTAAGATGATCTGAGTATATGCATATAAGTATATGCATAGCTATATGCTTTCATTTCTGTAGGGGAAATAATGGGGAGTATATTGTAAGGCTGAGATGGGAAGTTTGTGCTAATGTTTTAACTTCCAAACTGTTTTCTGAAATAACTGTACCATTTCCCACTGCTACTGTAATGGACCTTCATTCACTGAAGCATGGTGCCCTAGACTCAAATAGTATGCAAAACCAAAGAGCATTTATTTTCCAGAAATCCAACATTCAGGGGTCTATCATTCATCAGATAAATGACAGAGATGTGAGCTCCACAGGCTCAATTTAAAGCGTATTAGGGAAATTCCAAGGAGGAATAGGTGACCTTTATCCTGATTGTTAGCTCTATCTCCAGAGGTATGAGTCTCTCTGGGATTGGCTAAGGTTCTAGGAGCTTTCCAGGGAGAGCCTAGAAACTTTGGCTGACTTATCCTGGTCTTGCCTCAGGCCAGGTGATGAGGCAGCTCTTGATTGGCTGCCCACAAGAGGTGGATTTTCCAGTAACAAACTTGTCCAGTTCTGGGAAACAGAAATTTTGTCCCAGTCTCCCAAACTGCCAGTCTGTCTGCCTTAGTCTTTTCACTACCAACTATGCATGAACATTCCATGTACTCCAGATCCTCACCATCCTGAGACGGCTAGGCTTCTAACATCTGACCTTTCAAGTGTGTATTTAGAGTAGCTGTATTTTATTGTGACTTTAATTTGCATTCTCTTGATAACAAATAGTGATGAGCTTTTTATTTGCTGTTTTTATAATCTCTTTAGCAAAATGTCTTTTCAAATATTTTGTACAACTTTATTCAGTTATTTGGTTTCATATTTTTGAAAAGTTCTCTACTGTTTAGAACCAGTCCCTCCATCCGGTAAGTCTTTGGTAAATGTCATTTCACGCTGTTCCTTCATTTTTCTAACAGTTTCATCCAAGGAGCAAAAGAATTTATTTTTGGTGTAGTCTAATCCACCTCTTTCATTAGTCATATTTTTCCTATTTGTGAAATCTTTGTTTAGACAAAAAAAAGATTGTCAAAATTTTGTCATGAGTTGTTTTTAAAGAAACTTTACAAATTAGTCTGTTTTAGCCCTGGGCTTCAGTTTGAGTTGAGTTTTGTATATTTTGTGGGGAAAGAATTATTTTGTATACATTTTCATGTGGGTAGTTAATTGTTTTGAGAACAATTTATCAAAAGCATTACCTGAACAACTTTGTAAAAAAAAAAAAAAAAAGCTTTATACATGAGAGTCCACTCCTAGGCTTTACTAGTTCCATTGATTTGTTTACATCTAACTAATAACACATTCTCAATTCCTGTGTATAGGCTCACAGAAAAGCTAGAAATGAGGTCATTTAATTCTTCCAGTTCTCTTATTTTTCAAAATTTCAAACTCTTCTATTCTTCTATGTAGTTTTTATAAAAAGTTCAGCCAAGAAAAAAATAATGTTTCTGAGATTCCTAAAGGAATTATATTGAAATTCAGCCAAGAAAAAAATGTTTCTGGCACTTATAAAGGGATTATATTGAAACCTCAAGAAAATGAAAAAATGGACATCCTAACACTAAATCTTAGATCAAGACGATGATGAATTCATCCATTCATTCAACTCCCATTTAATCATTTTTTCCTCATTCTATACTATTATTGGGCCCCAGACTGAGTCTTCCTGCTGTATCTTGTACCTGTTAACACTCTTCTTGATCTTACACAATGACAAGAACAACTTGAATGAACTGTAGCATATGTACAAAGCTTGAAGCATGACTTATCTGCTGGACTATAACCATCCATGTTCTGCCCTACTTCCATTGTGAGTTAGATTGCCTACAAAATGTAAGGAGTAGGTACCAATCTGCAGCAACCTAGGAACATCCCTGGGAATCAATGTCCAAGTTCAACACCACCGCATAAAGTATTTACCATTGAGTTACCAACTTCTTTTCTCCAATAATTCAAATCATAAGACATAAGGCAAACAAGCTATTTGACACTCTTGTTAGATAATATGTTACCCCTATACATTATTTTTTACACCTAGTTATAGACCCTCTGGCCCCACAATATTTATTACATATGTGAGTCATTAGAGAGGCCATCACAAACAGATATGACAAGAATCACTCTCCCAAAGATCAGAAGACTTGATTATAAGATCAATTATCTTGATGATCTTCCTCCTTGGGTGCTTTAGATGATATCAAATCTACTGCAAAGAGCTAGGAAGTAGAGGTGTAATCCTACGCCAAGACTAATGATACAGGGCTCTATAGACAACCACATGAACCTGTTCAGATTTTCTATGAAATAGTCAGTAGCACAGGGCAATAAGGGCTGAAATCTAGCCCTACACATTCTAGCAACTGCTGAACTTACTGTCCTGAGTGAAGCTGGAGAAGAGATTTTTCTTAATTTACAAAATGTCAGCATATGAACTGTGAAACAATGGACCTCGCAGTCTCTCTTCCAGGGCACTGGAAACTGGTTTTAGAGTGAAGGAAAACTAAAGTAATAAAAATAAAGTCTTTTAAGTGGCTTGGCCAGAAAAAGAGATGTATTAAAGGATGAAGGGCTATCTCAGGAACCAGAGGCTGAACGGTGACTAAACCACAGAAGCCTCACATCCAGGGAATGCTGTCCTGCCTCTTCTGTCTGCATGAGCTGCTCACTAACACAGAGGGCTATCAGATGATACACAGGCTGAATGTGCTTCCAAGTTCAGGTCTACGTTTTTTGACAGATACCGAAAGGTCTAGTCTGGTTCACATTGTAATGGTAGCCACCCTTAGACCAGCTAAATGTGGTAAGTTAGCAACAGAGTCATAGGAAAAATGATAATTATTCTCAAATCATATTATATATAAAGTAGCTACCTTGAGAGGATAAGAGAAAAAGCCTTCCTAAAGAACGGAAATGCCTTTTCTTCTGACACTCAGATATAAGAACTGTCTTACAAACTTCCAAGCTGATAAAGTTATCATCAATAGCACATAACTGAATGCAGTTCCTTTGAAAGAAAAATAGAACACATAATAGTCTATAAACAGACAGCTATAGATATCAACAACCCCATTGCTAGTGGGACTATCAAATCTGGATGTTGCATACAACATCCTCGCCCTATGCATCCTTATTCCCTAATGGTCCCATGGGTGGCTCTTTTTCCTCTAAGAAGGCATCTGTAGTTATCATATATTTAGTGATCTATTGCTTGCCTCTTCTGGTCAACTCCTGCTCTTATTTATTAATCATTTAATGTAAGTAGCTCATCTAATCTTCTAGATTTTTAAGCTCCTTAACTATAGGAGCTTAAAATTATACCTCACACACAACCATAACTAAAACATTACTTTCTTCAATCTCTTGTTTCAAACAGTATGACTAATATTATCTGGGTAAACTGAGATTTCTCATTACTTCTACAAAGAACTGAGAAGTAGGACCCATAGTTTTATAAACAGAATAGATTTATTCCAACCTTTCGAAAGTTAGGGTTATAAAGAATATTTAAAAGGCATAATAAATGGAATATGATTAGTTGATTGTTGTTAGAATTTTTCAGAGAACATTTCATTTGATGAACTCACCCCAAAGATCTTATATTAGTGAGTACATCATGACAATATAAAAAATATGACCCAGAAGGAATAAATATTCATTAAGGAAGCAAACTTTACCTTCATGTTTACATGCTTTCTTGAGTTCAGTGTGTTCTTTCACATTAAGTTTGGCAAAGTATTCTTATGTAATCTTTATATAATTTTTTAGCACTTCCATAAGTGAAAAACAAGGTATAAAATTGTTTTCTGACTTGCCAAAAATTGGATCAGACTAAGTAATCAGAATTTCACAAAATCTAAGTCACTAAAGCCTTAATCATTGTAACTTTACTTTATATATGACACCCATACTTGTGCCCTGAACACCCAGCCCTGTGTCCTGAGAAGCACATGACCCTTAGATAGGACTATGAAGGAAAGAAAAAGAGGGAAAATATATTTTAATTAACTCCCTGAAAATGTTTATAAAGGATTGGGGGGTAAGTCCTGTCTTGTTGATTGAATTCAACATCAGTACAAATTTTATTATTTCTCTTATTGCTTTTGCTCTTCCAATTTCTACGTATGTTCAAACATATTTTTTCTTTAATAATGCAATGTTATTTTTCCATGTCTATCTAGCAAGAGCAGAAAATTGAAACCAAATTGATCTTTTGAAGTTGCATCCAGAACTTCTCCCCACCTCCTATTTCCTCTAGCCACTTCCAGGAAGGGATGTTTCTGAAGGAAATTAGATCCATTGCTTGCATAGTCCAATGTATTCAGCTGGTGGGTACAAATATCCAATTAACTGTTCTATCAATGATTGAAATGAGCTGATGGTGTTTGTAGGCTACTAGAATGTTTCTGATTGGCTATTTGCTCTTGCATATTCATGTTAGATCTTCAACACAAAACTGAAACATGATCTGTAAGCTGAGAGACATTGTCTGAGTAGAAAGGAAGAAAAATGTCTGAGTTGTGCCATGACCTGTATTATCTCTTGTATATGATATATGTAAGTATGAAGACAAGACTTATTTGCACTAATTGGACTCAAGGGTTATTAATAGGAAACCAGAAGCTGCAAAAATGAGAGGGTGGTGAGGTATGAAACAGTGAGGGATGGTATTGGTGGATATTATCAAAGTACATTGTACAAATATATGGATTTCTCAGAGAGTAAATTAAAATATTTTTAAATATTTTTGTAACATACTCTAATGACAACCATATTAAAACTGTCAATATTATTAGGACTCCATTATTTAAAAAAACCATGACTACTATCAGATAAAATAGCAAAATGAGAAGAAACAGAGTTAGAATCAATATTATCCATGTTTTAGTGCCAGCTCTGTTACTGGAGAGTGACAGACTCACTTTGTTTCTCTTTGCCTGGAAAGTAGAAACAGTGTGTGATTTCTTTCTGTGTCTATCAAGTCCTTGGAGAGCACAGAGAGACAGGTCCAAGGCTAGTGAGATGGCTCAGCCAATGAAGGTGCTTTCCACTAAATTTCCACAGGAGTTCATTCTTTAGGACCTGATATTGAATGGACAACAGACTCCCCAAACCGTGACATCCACACACATGCTATAACACACCCACATATACATATGCAAATAACATTTTGTAATGTAACTTAATTTTTGAAAAATACAGATATAATTGCTGTTTTCCAACAATTTATGATACCCTCAGCAAAACAAAATTAACATATAAAATGCAACTAAAATAACTGTGGAAATTATATTAATTTATTGTTCTTCACTACAACTTAAAGAGAGCAAGCATACTTTATTACATTTTAATATTAGAACACCAAGGTATAGTGATTATAATTAGAAACTGTTCTCTGTTAGTTAAGTAGTGCAACCAGTAAGAAAGAATGACAGAAGAAAGAGAATTTACCATCACACAGAAATATTAGAAAAAAACTTTTTTGCTTGGGTATTTATTGTTGTTATTGGTTTGTTTTGTTTTTGTTTATTTGTTTGCTTGTTTTAAGTATCAAGAAAACAAACAATTGTTGAAAGGATTTAGGGGAAATGATCTTTCAGATAGAACATTGATAATGTGAATTAGTCTAGCCAGCGTAAAAATTAGTTCGAAGTTTTCTCAAAAAATACAAAACAGAAGTACCACTATATCAAACCACACCATTCCTGTGTCCACTATAAAGACACCTGTATGCATGTCATGTTTACTGCAGAATTATCCACAATGGCACATTGATGGGATCAAACAAAGAGCAGTCGGTAAAAGTATAATGTGTAGACATCATCTTGAGAGTAAGGGGCAGGGAAAGGGTTTGAGAGCAGTTATCTGAGAGAAATTGGATGGAGGAAGAGAGGAGGCAAGTGATACAGTGCTATTTCAATTAAAATATTAATATAACAAAATAAAGACATATAAGTAGAGGAGCACTGTTTGGGAGGAGGAAGTGGACCAACAGGAAGAGGAAGAAGGAATGAGAGTGAGAAATAGGAGGGTGGTGTGATGGTATGTATATACTCAGCCCAGGGAGTGGCACCTTGACCAAGGCAAGACTTATAAAGGACAACATTTAGTTGGGGCTGGCTTTCAGGTTCAGAGGTTCAATCCAGTATCATCAAGGCAGGAACATGGCAGCATCCAGGCAGGCATGGTACAGGAGGAGCTGAGAGTTCTATACCTCCTTCATCTGAAGGCTACTAGCAGAATACTGACTCACAAGCAGCTAAGTTGAAGGTCTTAAAGCCCACACTCACAGTGACATACCTACTCCAACAAGGCCACACCTCTCCATCAGGGCCACACCTTCTAATAGTGCCACTCCCCGGGCTGAGCATATACAGACCAGCACAGGTAGATATGATTACATACAAATAATACATTTGATTACATAGAAGGGGGAAATAGGAGGGACATGATTATAGTACATGATGTAGACTTACTAAAATATTACAATGAAACCAAATTAATTAGTACAATTAATATATACTAATAAAAATTAAAGAAATGTTTTTAAGTATATCATTGAAAAAGAAAAGCAAGTAGTACATTTCAAAATATAGTTGTTTCTGCAGTCAGGTAAGTAGGCATAACTTACACTTACTTCCTTAGCACACACTGCACCAATTCCTTCTGAAAACAATTATCTCACCAGAAGGAATGACAGTCACTTGAATGTGCATACTTTCCTCTTAGAGAATTTACCATGGCTGTATGACAATGAAGCTGGAAATTAGGTTAGTTTGAATCCGCTGTCCATGTTCTAATTTTGCATGTGCTTTGTGTTGATATATTGATCTACCCTTGTGAGATTAATGGATTATAAGAACTTATGCAAGAGTATTTGGGCTCTTTGAATGATCATGTCAACTGTTGTGGAGCATTGTCTCTGGGCATGACTCTCCTGAAATCAGTATATCTCTTATAAACCACAAAACACCCTGGCAAGGGTGGGCTCTTTAAAATTTCCTCAGCGGGAAGGGGGTTCCCATGAGGTGCGCACGTGCAAGAGTCCCTGTTCCAGACGTGTGTGTGTGTGTGTGTGTGTGTGCGCGTGTGCGTGTGCATGTGCGTGTGCATGTGCATGTGTGTGCGTGCGTGCGTGTGTGTGCGTGTGTGTGGGTGTGATTGGTAGTTACTGGGGTATGGGGTAGCCTTTTTTCAGAAGTGTATCTACCCACAAGTTGCATAATGTTCTTGTAGACGACCCTCATCCATGCTCCTATAACACTGGTTAAAACCATTCGTTCACTGTGGAAGACTTAAGTAGTAGAATAGTGTCTTTGCTCTGTTGTTGGTACTCTATCTGGAATGAACAGATATTATTTTCATGTCTCCCCAGAAAACTTAATACAACAAAAGTATATACATGGAAGTATCAAGCACACACAGGGACAGAAATATCCCCATATATTTGATTAGTACCTAACATTTTTAATTACAATGTAAAAATGGAATTAGTGTTTTCTATCTATGTCACAACAATAAAAAGACTAATACTAAAAGAAAAAAAATGAAGTAAAAGAATAAACAGCCAAACCTGAACCAAAACTTCAAAGCTTTATTTATCTTTTAATTTCATTTCATTTTATTGAAATTAGATTATAGTTGATGAGTTATACTGATTCAAATTTCATTCTCATAGTAATTCTTTAAGACAAAACAGGAGTCCTTATACTCATTTTGAAAAAAAAAGAAAAATTATTCAGAGATATTTGTAACATATCTAAAACTATATAATTTGAGAAACTTTCTACCAAATGTCTTACTTCTTTGCTTAGCTTATTCACCATATATACTAAGAACCTTTTATAGTTTTACTTTCAAGCCTTTATTTCAAATTCTTTTCTGCTGTATTTCTGTGAATCATGGAAATACACAGGATATTTATTCAAAGTAATCTGTGGGAAAATTCTGGGAATGCTGTTCTTTACCCACTAGAGCTATTTCTTTCTCACACTTAGATATCAAAGGGGCAAATTCAGGAGTGCATATACTTGGTTATGCACACACACAGCTGTATGACATACTATGAGACCTATGTCTAGCAATAGAGAAACATCAGGCATTTAGAATACGGTTTATTCATTCTTGTTTTCTCATTATCATCTACAAAGGCAGTCAGAGAACAAGATAATCTAACCTGAAAGGGGGGACAAGTAGATAGAATCACAGAAAGGGGAGTTCACTGATTAAATATACCGCAAATCATAAAAGCCAAATTATAGAGTCTTTTATCACAAAGAAATTTTAATGGCAGAGACTTTGTAATTGGCAACAGGAAAAAAAAACATATTTTCTCACTGTCTAGTGCTGCTCTGGCCAGCAGTGCTGGGACAGAGAGTGGAACACAGAAATGCAGAAATATCAGCCAGGCCAATTATATTTGTTATCCTTATCTAATTTCCTCAAGCAAAATGATTTCTAGAAAATACCAGTGGGCCATATAACAATGTTTGCCTCTTCTAGCAAGGCCAAATTGCTTCAGAGTTTATGTTAGGCATTTTATGCTATCTATGATTGTCAACTGAAAAGTAGGGGTCTCGAGTTCAGAAGAAAAAAATGTTAAGTCTTCCTTTTTCTTGAAAGCCAATGTGGAGTAGAGTGGGAAAACACAGCAAAATTATACCCTGTCTTTGATCTGACTGAGAAGTAAATTACAAGGTAATTGTGAGCAGAGAACAATACCCGAGAGCTGTCCTTATGATCCCAACTCTTTTAGTGTCTGAAACTTGAGAGATAGCTACCCTGGTGCATTCCAGGTAGGGGAACCATTTTTGATTATACCACGGGTAGAAAAATAGAAGCTCACCATGCACAGAAAGTCCTTGGTCCGCTGTTTCTGACAAGTCTGATGCCAGGCAGACATTCATAGCTGTGTGTATTCAAACATAAAGTGTTTGTACTATATCTTGGGCACTTAACAGCTGGACTAGCTTTGGCATCTTAATTAATGAATCCTAAGCTTTCTTTCATCATCTGCAAAGTAGGAATATTGCCACAAGGGTATTAAGTAAGTTAATGCCAAAAATACAGATTATTCTTAGTACCCAGTGCAAAATAAGCCTTCCATAAATGTTAATTATTTCTAACAGTCAAAAATAGTAATAAAAGCATTAAGACTGGCATGTTAGATACTTTTGTTGCTGCTGGGACCAATGCTGAAAAGAAGTAACTAAATAAAGGAATGATTTGACTGTTTGGAAGGATAGAGTCCACTCTGGCACAGAAGTCTTGACAGCAGGAAGGCAGGAGCACAGGCTGCTGGTCACATTTCCTGCAAAATAAAGAAACTAAGAATGGAAATGGAGCTAGATCTAAAATATTAAAACCCAACTCCTGAGATTCACTTCTTCAAGCAAGGTTCCACCTCCTAAAGGTTCTAAAACTTAAATATCACTAGATATACTCAAACACAGGAGCTTATGGTGACATTTCACATTCAAATGAAGATCCTGGGTTATGACTGTACAAAACTATATACATTGAGCTAAATTATAAGTAACTAGCAACTGCTCTCAAATACCAACCCAAGCTGCCTCTCTATTGAGAGTTAATATGTTCCAGGTGGGGCAGACAGCTGAGTTGAAAAGGTCTGAGTAAAGGTTGAATTGTCAGGGCAATCATTCAAACTCTAAGTCACGTATCTCTTTATAGGCTTATGTTTTTCAAGGCCTACTTTAATAAGTGTACTTAAAAGTGTTAACTTCCTTTCTAGACCACCACCCACCAGAGGTAGTGGAAAAGAAAAGTAAACAGGGTAAAGAACAATGTGGATTTATTTTGAAATAGTTCTTTGGGGCAAATCCAATCTGTGTTGTCAGGATATCAGAAGTTCAGTTCACATGGATCAGCAGCAATTGCTCTATCCACTCACAAACACCATTCACAACTCAGCAATGGCCATTTGGAAGAAGAAGAAACCACAAGCCTCTGCCAACTGGCCAGAGTCCATAAAAGTGGCAAGAAGCTGCCAGAACACCACCAGAAGTTCTTTGGTGCGTTTCTCTCTACTAAGTCATGACAAACAATGATCAGCAAAGAGTAGCAAGATGAACCAATACTACAGAGCATTGTCCACTGTCTGTGGGGTTATGTTCATACCCTTTCCAAACATCACGTGTTCTATTAAGCATCTTCTCTAGCAAAACATCACATGCCTTTTTCCAGGAAGCTTCCAGAAAAATACCATGTGTCTCTTCACAGCAAAACATCCTCTCACATGTCTGCTTCGGTAAAAACATCCTCTCAGAAGACAATTTCCAGAAAAACATCACGTGACACAACTGAGTCGCCAATGAAACCAGACATTTCTATTTCATCTTTCCTTAACATGAGAATAATAATATCTATGTATTAATTTCTTCTCTGTTGCTGTAATAAAATACCACAACCCAAAGCAGCTTAAGAAAGAAAGGGTTTGTTTTAGTTAATGTCGCTACAGAAATGAGAATCCATAATGGCTGGTAAAGCATAGCAACAGAAGCAAGAGAGAAAGAGAGAGAGAACAGGAAATGAGATAAGGTAATGAACCTTCAAAGCCCGCCCCTCTCCACAGTGACTTCCTTCCTTTAGAGACCTCCTAAAGGCTGTATCACCTTTCCAAACACCATCACCAACTGAGGGCCAAATTTTCAAATGCATGAACCTGTGGGGGACAATTCTCATTTAGACCATGGCAATGTATTCCACAGCACTATTTTGAGGAGTTAAATGTGATAATAAATTTAAAGTGCTTAGATACCAACTTGACATAAAGACTGGTAAATTTTATTTTAATTCTTGTTCTCAAAATCAAGTACTTAATATGCAGGAAATCAAGATCTTAGACATGAATGGCATTATTGTGGAAATTGTGGGCCACACCCTCTATACCAAAGCAGTGTTTGTTCTCCAGGCTCTACCAAATGCACTTAGCTGTGGTGGTTAAAGATATATGACTACTTGGGGGAATGTCTGAGCCTGATTTAATTTGCTAAAAGGTAATGGTTCTTTAAAAAAAAAAATAATAATTTTAAAATTTATACCTGAAAATAAAGTAACCATCATTCCAAATCTTCTACTCTCCTATGACCCAAACACCCCTTACGGCTCTCATGAGCCAGAAGAAAATATCATAGCGTAACAAAATGCTCCTCCAAGAAGATCCAAGTGAATTCCAGATCTCTGATTCCTAATACCCTTTGGGGCTGCCGAGACTTAGGTTGGAATCCTAAGCTGAAGAGCTGGTGTTCCATACGACACACAGGGGACAGACAACTGCGGGCTTCCGTAGACATTTTCTTATTCTTTTTTTTTTTTAGATATTTTCTTTATTTACATGTAAATTTCTCCTTTCCCAGGTTCCCCTCCAAAAAACAAACAAACAAACAAGCAAACAAAAACAACAAGAACAAACCCCTTTTGCCTCCCCCCTCCCCATGCCTGCCACCCCACCCTCTCCCACTTATTGGCCCTGGCATTCCCCTACACTGGGGCACAAAACCTTCACAAGGCCAAGGTCCTTTACTCCTATAGATGATCGAATTTGTGATCCTCTACTATACACATGCTGCCAGAACATTCTTATTCTTAATATTACACATTCTTAATGTTACAAGTACATACAAGCATGACAAATGGAGGTCCATGGAATGACCATTAGCATTATAATATGTGTATAAAGAACCCATCAAACCAGTCTTTGCAAATAAAAGACCGTATAAATGCTAATAGTCCCACCTCTTACGAGTAATAATAATGTGTCATCTGGCTGAAACAGTTTCTTAAGTATTTTATGTTCTCTGCTGGAATCAAGTCATTAATCCCATTTATGCAGTTAACAGGGAAGTCCTGTGTAGAAATTAAGGTCCTGAACAAAAGTACCGGAACTAATGACAAAGGGGAGTAATTTTTCACTACAGCTATAATGTTGCTTTGCTAAATAGCATTTTCTGACCTGAACTTTACTTGGAATATTGAATACTCTACCCTGAAAAGACACGCTTTATACTCTTACATCAATACTCTTTTCAGGGTGGTTAAGTCACACTGCCAGGTCCGCCCAGTCATCTCCCTTCTCTAAAGCACACATATCCCTGCAGATCTATAAAGGCTCCCAACTTTTTTGTCAACTACAACAGAGACTGAACACACTATGCCATACTTCCAAACTCTTTAAAACAATGCATCTCTGGTCTGTTCCCTTTTCTATGTGAGATACAATGGCAAACAAGATATAGCAAACACTAGAGTCAAACCTTGCAAATATTTTAGCAACGAAGTTTCTGATAAGTTGACAAATTTCAGGCTAACTTTATCTTTTAAGTGGATGAAAAAGTAAGAAGTACTCTTGGTTATTTACATTAATAAATACATGAAAAAGTAGAGTTGGGTGGATAAACGGAAAGGGGGCAATGAAAGAAGTTACCCCGTAGATAACTGCTTGATGTAAAAGTTCCCTGAGAACTCGGGTTGGAGAAACCCTCCCGAGATCCCAAAGTTTTTCTATCAGAATGTGTCATAGTCTTTGTCTCTGAATGGTTCAGGAACAAAGACTAGGAACCTGTAAAGAGTGCCTGCCTAGTAGCCAGAATCAGGGCAGTGCTGTTTTTTGAGCTGCCACGACAGTCAAGTTTCTTCATAAGATAATGGGGTACAAGCCGAGCGTCTAAAGACCAGAGAGACTCTCCATTGTTGCTATGTGTCCTACAGAGTATATGCTGCAGAGCCAGTTGGGTTTTATTCTACAATCACAAGCCTAGTTGGATTGGAGGCTATGGTAGTGAAGCCTAGCACATCTTAAATGTTGGCTATTAGCTACTTTGCCTGTGCACTTCCTCTGGGGAAAACTGGACTCTAGCCTGTGTTGTATGTGATCTCCCTTAGCTTCACTCTGTAGCTTCAATCTAAGCAGATCCTCTTCTCATTTTGTGTCCAGCATATTACACAATGAAAAAATGGGATGAAGTCTTACGCCCAGAATTCTTCAAGATCCCATTTGGGCATACCTGTAAATATATAGGAGGGTGTCTCAAACCACTGATTTTAGGACAACATGCTATGACATAATAGAATGATATACATCATAAAAGAAAACTAGCACCAATGACAACTCTACTGAGGTGACAGGCACAAGTTGTGACTGTATTATGCAGAGAGAAGGCCATATTGGAACCTCTGAGTGTAAGAAATACTCCTAAAGTAGGGAGTGACTTCAGCCAAGCTGCATATCTGGGGATATCTACAACAAGCACAAAACAGCTTCCTTGATAGCTAACATTCTCCTAGAAAACTATCATAACTATTTTTCTCAAGGATGTAGGAAGAAAGGAAAGGAGAGGGAGAATGAAGAGAAAAATGACTTTAATATAAAATACAAAAAAAAATGCCAAAAGTAAACAATACAGAAGCCCCCTCCTATAAATCACCATTGTGGGTAAGGTGATCACCTAAGGGGGCTAGCCTCATTTGGAAAACATCGTTTTCTACACCTTTACATTTTTAAAAAGGAAAATGTCTGGAATGAAAATAATGTCGTGAAGAAAAACATTATATCTTAATTAGTCTGAATAGAAGACAGTGGATTTAATTTTGAATAGTAGACACACAAGAAAAGGAAATTGAAATATTATGGTACCCCTAAAGTCTTCTTCATTAGAGAAAAAGACGGGTTCTTATTTCTAAATGCCCCAGGTCCGTGGGACAAGGACACAACGGATCTGTCTCTGGCCTAACTCCAGCCTACTGTGGACATATTTAGACTAAAGAAGAGTTGGTTTCCTATTAAAAATGGCCTTAGGAGAGTCTGAGGAAACTCAGAATAGTCTCCCTGTCCCTAGGACTGTTCTGTAGACGTCCAATTATCTTCTGTATTTATATTCACTCATTTAGATGGGAGGCGTCTTCTGTTACCAAGTCAGTAAGTGGTTGGTAGTGTATAGGGCTTTCTTCTTGTGTATATACTCTCCTGTCTTACACCAGTAGAGTTAGGAATATAGTTAGAAAACCAGAGCTCTGAGCTACAAGAACAGAACACTCCCCCACCAGCCCTCTAGCCTTTGACGTGCTGTCACATAGCCCTCCTTTTAGCTCTGATTCTAAGTCCTCTCTTACCCCAGCACTTTCCCTATCTTTCCTCCTGTGTCTTATCAGAGGGTCAGAGGACATTGTCTCTACTTTGTTTTGTTCAACTCATATACCAAACAAGAACTATAGACCTATTCCTATATTGTTGTGGTTGTAAATAATTTATATGCAATTTTGCCATTTCTAATTTTTAATGATGTTAATGTTTTTATTTTAAAATTTCTTGTTACAAATCCCTATTTTTTTTAAAAAAAAAGTATCTCTTTATGTAAGCAAATCTGTGGTGTTTAGCAACATCAAGTAGTCAGCCCTGAAAACACACATACAAGTAACATTATACAGATGGAGCAGGTTGTATTTAGGAATAGATATAAATATATAGATAGACATAGAATTAAAAACAATTAGTGAATCTGACAGAAAACAGGAAGAGATATATGGGAAAGTTTGAACAGTAAATGAACACAAAGGAGTAAATGATCTAATTATTTTATAATCTCAAAAATATGATAGTAAAAAAGGAATATATCTGTCAGATCATTCAAATGTCTGACAAATAAAACTTTTCCTGATTTCCTGGTTTTTTTCTGATATATCCCAGAGCTATTCCCTTCAGGTTCCTCTCTTCTTTTGTAGCTTTGTTATTGTTGTTGTTCAAAACTGGATTAATTTTCATGGTTAAATCCATGGTACAGTATTACTACAGAAGAAAATGAAATTATTCTGACAGTATTATATTATCCTGGCATGTTGTAAGTTTTATAACCTTAAAAAAAGACATTTGGTGACTTTAATAAAGTTCACTTGTAAACCTTTTTCTCACTTCCTATTGAAAATTGTTGACTGTTTTTAACCCTGGCCTCCTTACAGTGGCTTTCCAATACCACTCTTTAAGTTTCAGAGTTATGTTTTACCTTGATAATGCTGGGTTCTTCCTATGGGCACCTTCAGCTGGTGGCAATCAGGGGTTCCTGTGGAATGGAATAGACTCAGTGTTGGAGTGTTTATTCCCTGTAAAGACTCTCTTCTATAGATACATGAGACACACTACTTTGTTTCTACCTCTCTGAGAATTAGCTTAATAGTAATCTTATGTAGCCAGGCAGTAGTGGTGCATGCCTTTAATCCCAGGACTTGGGAGGCAGAGGGAGGCAGATTTCTGAGTTCGAGGCCAGTCTGGTCTACTAAGCTAAGAAATGTTCCACTATTGTACTGTCTGAGTCACCTATTTAGCTTCTCTAAACATCAGTTTTTCCATCTGTAGAAAGTATCAAACCAGTATTCGTGATGAATATCAAGTGAATAAGTCTTGCATAAATCTTAATCTGGTTCATATCATATGTTTCATAAATGATGGTCATACATGTATGGAAGTCTATGTTCTTAATCTCCTTACAGCTGATTCTTGTCACTCTTTAGGCAAAGATGTCCCATGCCTAACATACAAACAAGACTAAAGACAAATGGAGCTCTGCAATTTGACATCTGTGACATCTACCCAGGATTTCCACCTTGTCTATCACCAGACTTCCAAAATTCCTGGCGTCTTTCTTATCACCTCCATTTCATAAACACCTATATTTGCTCCCTAACTCACTTTACTTTACCTTGTTTTACCCAGTTAGAAAATAACTGTTTAAGAATTCTTTACTCCTTTTTTGGACGGGAGAGATCATGGAGGCAAAATTTAGATAGCAGAGGCCCTGGTTCGGGTGGAGGATCCGCCGGGATCCACTCCCGGAGGATTTATAACTTAGAATGGCTTACAAATTAGGATGCTAGATTCTGCGGCCAGTGATCGTGTTACCTGTTGATTCTAAACTAAGATTGTGTGCTGTATTTCTTCATGCTGCAACTCAGCTGGGTTCCAGAGAAAGGTACAGCGGCAGGGCATCCCAGTCAGCCACAGGAATTTGGAAGCGTGGAGTGTAAGTGGGGTGGAGAGATTTTGGAGCACTGAATCAGAGAGTCTGCCAGACTGAGAGCAGGTTGGCATGCCTGCTGGTGCCATGCCATTGATAGCGTGGATTGCATTTTCATATTTAACACAACAAGTCCTAAGGTGTATTCTTAATAAACTATCCTTGTCTCACTGAAAAAAAAAAAAAAGAATTCTTTACCACATAGAAAGTAGAACTATTGTTCATATAATGAATTTTTGGAGTCAACAATTCAGGAAAACCTTCAAGAAAATTAAATGGCCTTTTCAAATGACCACTCAAACAAAACATCATCAATAGAGGCAAAGTTATAATGCATTTTCTTGATATGAAGATATAGGAAGAATAATAACTGAAAAAAGTGGAAAGACTTTGATCAACATTTCTATGAAAATGTAGCCATTTGATAGCTATATATGTACACACATATATTTATAACTATATAGTTATATTAAGTTATAAATAGATATACCAAACATAGTTATAAATATACTTATATGTTTATAGTTATAAATATATGTGCATGTATATATGTGCTTTGACAAGATCTACAAAAGTGCCTTATATAACCTCCTCTAAATTCATTTGACAAAGGTGATATTTATTAGTAATATTGTATATGTCCAATATTTTTAAGTGCCATAACAGTACTTAATTTCGTATAATAAAATAAAATCACTGGAAAAGTCTGTGTCCTGTCTAAATTAAGATAAGTGCTTTTCTCCAATCATGACAGTTGAAAAATTTTTCCAATAACAATAGTTTTTATGACTATGTCCAGGTGGGCTGAGATAAGCTGAAAGTCAGTGTAAAACACAGCTTGCCCAACTTCAATCACCAGCATCAGAAGGTTCCACAGTTATTAGTTTCTGTGCTCAGTGACTCAATTCTGACAATTCTTCATCTACTGATCATCAAAGCACAGAAAATTGCTCCTTTTTGCACATGTAAATGTGCCCAGGGCTACTTAAATTCTTCTTTTTTTCTCTCTCTTGCTTCTTCCTGTACCATCATTCCTAATTACTGTTTTATTCAATCTGGCCAAAGCTCTGGCACTTTCATGATATCAAGAAGAGATCTGGAAATTTAGTACATCCATGTCTCAGAGCCTAACATTTTATTAGGTATTTTCTTTATTTTCATTTCAAATGTTCTCCCCTTTTCTGGTTTCCCCTCTGAAAACTCCCTATTCCCTACTCTCTCTCCCTGCTCACCAACCCACCCTCTCCCACTTCCTAGCCCTGGCATTCCCCTACCCTGGGGCATAGAGCCTTCACAGGACCAAGGGCTTCCCCTCCCATTGATGACCAAGTAGGCCATCCTCTGCTACATATGCAGCTGGGGCCATGAGTCCCACCATGTGTACTCTTTGGTTGGTGGTTTAGTCCCTAGGAGCTCTGAGGGTACTGGTTAATTCATATTGTTCCTCCTATGGGGCTGCAAACCTCTTCGGCTCCTTGGGTCCTTTCTCTAGTTCCTTCATTGGGGACCCTGTGTTTAGTCCAATGGATGACTGTGAGCATCCACTTCTGTCTTTCTCAGGCACTGGCATAGCCTCCCAAAAGACAGCTGTATCAGGCTCCTGCCAGGAAGCACTTGTTGGCATCCACAATAGTGTCTGGGTTTGGTGATTGTATATGAGGTGGATCCCCAAGTGGGGCAGTCTCTGGATTGTCATTCCTTCAGTCTCTGTTCCACACTTTGCCTCTGTAACTCCTTCAATGGGTATTTCATTCCCCCTTTTAAGAAGGATCGAAGTATCCACAAGTTAGTCTTCCTTCTTGAGTTTCATGTGGTTTGTGGATTGTATTTTGGGTATTCTGAACTTCTGGGCTAATATGCACTTATCAGTGAGTGCATACCATGTGTGTTCTTTTGTGACTGGGTTACCTCACTCATGATAATATCCTCCAGATCCATCCATTTGCCTAAAAATTTCATAAATTCATTGTTTTTAATAGCTGAGTAGTACTCCATTGTGTAAATGTACCACATTTTCTCTGTTGAAGGACATCTGGGTTCTTCCCAGATGCTCCAACATGTAATAAGGACACATGCTCCTACTATGTTCATAGCAGCATTATTTATAATAACCAGAGTCTAACATTTTAAAGCGTCTCAAAAAAAAAAAAAGACATGATTATAGAAGAGACTGTTTTTTAAGAACAAGAGGATCAGGAGAGGTCAATAAGGGTATCTAAAAGCAAATTGTACCATGTTTCATGTTCATGTGTCCTCATTTTATATTTGTTGTTCTGATATGATACCCTGACAAAGAAATCTTAAGAAAGAGTTTATTTGGCCTACACTCTTAGATTACAATTCACCATCACAGGGACATCAAGGAAGAACTTGAAGCAGCTAGTCACATCTACTGTAGCAACTTTTTTATATATAAATCTCAGAAGTAGGTTCCTGCTATTTCCCAAAATGTTTTATGTTTCTGAATGAAAGGCACAAACATACCCTTTATATTTTGATATACTTTGAACAGAGCAACAGCTGAGCCATTTCCTAACTTCTACATGATTAATTCACATCTGCCAATAATCCTGAGTTATTACTAAATTCTATATTCTACTTTGACTGCCCTGAACCCAGAGGGCCATCCAACTGAGTCACACTCTCCCAGATCCTTCATATGCTGTCTATACCTCCCTGTCTTCCACTCTTCCCACACATGGCATCTCTCCTCTCCTTCTCTTTCTCCAGCATGGTTGATCTCCCTCTTCCTCCTCTGCAAGCCCAGGAATCCTAAAAGTCCCACCTCTGTCTGCCCTGCCCAGCCATTAGCTGTCAGCATCTTTACTTACCAATCAGAACAATTGAGGGCAGGGTCCCTCGGTGTCTTACATGGAAACATTCATGTATGCAGTTTGGGGGACCAAAATTAACATTATACTACAAGCAGCATTAGGCCAAATCCACTACAGTCTACCACCAAGGGAAGAGACCAGAGAGAAATTAAGACATGCACTCAGTGCAGTTTGATCTCCATATTTTTATAGTCCTTAGTCCAGTTTCTAGGAAATAGTACTGTCCACAATGGATTGTGTATTTCAAATCAATTAACAACTGATCAAGACAACCCTCCAAACAAATGTCCACAGATGAATCTGATCTAGCCCCTTCATTGAGACATTCTTTCCAGGTGATTTTAGATAATGTCAAGACGACAATTAAAATTAACCATCCATCTGAAAATGCTAACAAAAAAAATGCATATTCTTGCTGGCTTCTTTGTACCTCACATATTCCCAGATAATATTAAGTGTGATTTTTTTTTTTGTTTTAGAGCTTTATTGTAGAAAAGCAGAGAGAGAGAGAGAAGAGTAAAAATGCAGAGGGCAGCCATGGCCATGTGGAGAGAGGGAAAAAGGAGGGGGAGAGAGGGAGCAAGAGGTGAGAATAAGAGACAAGAAAGAGAGCAAGAGCTTAAAAGGGTGATTTTTTTAAATGTAATATCTCTTCTCTGTCATTTGTCTTTTTTTCCCTAAAGTTTCCTGGTTTCAAAGCCCTAACACTATGTATTTAATAATATCTTTTGTTGCACAGTGCTAGCTCTGGAAAGATAAGCACACAGATAACGGAATAAAGAGTACATATTGCTTCCTCTTTCACTCATACAAAGAAGAAGACAGAGTCTGTCTTCATTATTGTAAATGTGCTCCAGGTCCTATTTGTGGCCCAAACAACTCTGTCCTTTTCTTCCCCCTAGGAACGCCATTATATTAATCAACATTCCATCGATGAAACAAAACACCAAGATAAACAGCTTCAAGTGAAAAGGAGATTTACTTGGGGCCCTGGATTAAATGCATGATTGACATATTATATTACTTTTAGTCTGAGGTAAAGAAAAACATTGTAGTAACAAGGGTATAGGGTTGAGGATGATTACTTCATGGCAGCTTGGAAAAAAAACAGACCAAAAAACAAACCAAAATATAAAAACAGAAGGATCAAGGGAGAAGATATTATCGTCAAAGATATAGCCAGAAGCCATGTTCCTCCGGGTATACTCTACCTCATAAGGTTTAACCACTGGGGTTAAACCTTCATCATATAAGAATATGACACATATTTCCTTGTCAAAGAATTGCCACTATAGCTATAGTAAATAGAATAATGGTGTTTATGCTGATATTTAAAAGTCAAAATGTTCAAGCAAACTGCCATGAGTATTCTATGAAACAGATAGAGGTTAGAAGTTAGAGGGTCATTCATGTGTCAGAGATCGTGGGGATTTGAGGGAAGCATGTAAGTGGCTACTATAACAGTACTACCATGGCCTCCCATCATCATCTCTTCATAAGTGTGGTAGTTGAATATGTACGGCCTCCGTAGGTTCATGTGTCTATGAGTATCAGTTGAATCCTTGGTATAGAGGGACAGGCACTATTAGGAGGTGTGGCCTTGTTGGAGTAAGTGTGGCCTTGTTGGATGGACTATATCTCTGTGGGGGTGGGCTTTGAAGTCCCCTAGGCTCAAGCTCTGTCCAATGTAGAACACTGTCTCCTTTTGCTGCCTTCAGATCAAGATGTAGAACCCTTAGCTCTTTCTCTAGCACAATGTCTGCCTGGAAGATGTCATGCTTCCTACCATGATGATTTGGACTGAACCTATGAAACTGTAAACCAGCCACAATTAAATGTTTTCCTTTATAAGAGTTGCTTTGGTCATGGTCTCCTTTTCACAGCAATAAAAGCCAAACTAAGACAAAGTTGGAGCCAAAGACCAACTTGCTGTGATAAGTTTGTCTATGTTTTTGTTTGGAGTAATGTAGATTTTAGGACTTTGGGTTAAGAAAGCAGTGGAATTTTTTAAGTACAAACATGCAAGACAGTGGTGGTTAGAGAGATTTGAACTGTGGGGGCTGGCTCAAGGATTTCAAAGGACAAGACTTTTAGTATGTTGTCTAGAGATCATTCTTGAAGAATATGGCTGCTTTTTGCCCTATTCTAAAGACTCTGCTGAAGGCTAAGGTGAAAAGATTTAGATTAATTGTATTGACAAATAAAAATCTCAGAGCAACCTAGCATAGACTCTGTTTAGTAGTTCACTCTTATGAAGAGTATTTTGATGAAATAGAGTAAGCTTAGAGAGGAAAAATACAGAATGTATAGCTTAAGGATTAAAGGACCACCAGGAAGTGTAGTGGAACTAAATTTTGTGCTCAAGACTTTTAAACAGAATTAAGGGAGTGTTGACCTTGGGACAAGATCCTACCCAGCAAATCTTCCTCCTTGTGAAATGGAATTAAGGAATAGCTTAGATTCAAGCACGGTGGTGAATGCCTTTAATCCCAGCTCTCGGGAGACACAGCATGCAGATCTCTGAGTTCAAGGCCAGTCTGTTCTACAGACCAAGTTCCAGAAGAGCCAAGATTAGGCAATAAAAGAATCCTTCAAAAACTAGAAGTTGGTGAAGATGTAATGGAAAAAGAAGGTCATGTTCCAGCCCTAGCAAGCAACAAACTTCAGCAGCCTTGGCCATGTGGTTATGGTTTAGAGTCAAAGATTTAAAAAAAAAATAAAAAGGATGAGGTGTTGGATCTACCACCTCTGTGACTAAGGGAAGCTGCTGAGGCTAGGTATATAGCAGCAAGATCAAGATCAAGATGAAGAATTCTTAACTCCTGCTCCAGGACCATGTCCGTCTGGATGCTTCCTTCCTACCACGGTAATAATGGACTTAGCCTCTGAAACTATAAGTCAGCCCCAATTAAGTATTTTCCTTTATAGGAAAGAGTTGCCTTGGTATAGTATCTCTTTTTTTTTATACCAATATTGAACTTCTTTTTTTTAAATCTTTTTTATATTAGATATTTTCTTTATCTCTTTACAACAATGAAACCCTAATACAATAACCAACTTCAAGAAAACACTAATGATAATGCTCCCTTTAAACTGCTCCCCAGTTTGTATCACAGGGCATCATGGCTTTTGTTATGGTGTTGCCTTCATATATGGTGTTTAAAGTCAAATAGATAGAGCCAAAGTCACCAAGTGAGATTATTTTTTTCTAATTTAAAAAAATGCTGAAGATTGAATTCTTTATTTGGAATAACATATTCTTGTCTTTTGAACCAGATTTTTTTAAAAAAAAATGCTTGTTATAAAATGAGAGAGACTAAAATATTTACAATCTGAGATATAAAAGATCAAACAATGCTACATTCTAGTGTTCAATATTTTTAGGTAGTAGGATGATAACAGCATTTTCTAAATTCAAATATCAACTCTAAGGACCTCAAAAGCCCAACCTTGAGACAGAGGAAAGACTTTTAAAGTATCTTGTAAAGTCATATTTTCATTATTTGCCATTTGTATATCTATTCTAAATAATGAAAGAAATTAGATAACCTATTCAAGGTAATAAAAATGTCTAAGAGCCAAGATCTCCATCATCAAATTTGCCTGGGCCCAATTATTTCTATGTAGTAAACAACACTGTATCTGGATTTCTTGTATATTTACTGCCCAAACTGTAATGTCTTCTAGTCTTTCAAACTATCTCTATGCCTCCTTTTTATCTCTCAGTGGGTAGATAACCCCTCTTCCTTCATATCACCCATTTTTATTGCTCAACCCTCACAGCTCACCTTGACTTTGGAGCAATCAATTCTGACTTTACTGATGGTACTAGGCCATGTAGTAAGAATACATGGTTAAAAAACTAATAGGTACTGCACTGAAAAACAATGGAGGAAGAATTTGAGAATGTAGAAAATGTTTTATATTTGATTCCATAAATCTTAACTGGGAAAATTCATTTTATTGAGAGTTGTATAAGGATGAGATAAAAGTCTCGGTTAAGTTTGAAGACGATGGAGACAGTCCCACAACACCCACAGGAAGCTCCACTTCCAGGTGCTCTGACACTCTCAGAATCAGAGGTGAGGAGGACACAACATCTGTCCCAACACCTGGAGTAACTAGGACCAGCGGGACCAAGCACACAGGAACTCCACCAGCAGAGTAGCTCGGGTTCCTTCCAGTCTCTCTGGGCTGGTGTCCTGAGCAGACCATGAGTGCAGGCTCCACTGCCAGTCCCACAACACCCAGAGGAAGCTGCTGCACTCCCAGGTGCTCTAACAAGCCCAGGGTCACGGGATCACAGAATCACAGGATCACAGAGACAGCCTGACACTGAGGAGTTCTGATAAAACCAGGATCACAGGAAGGACTGACTCCAGTCAGATTTAGCAAGGGCAGGTTGCACTATAGATAACCAGATGGCAAGGGACAAGCATAAGAAAATAAACAACACAAACCAAGATTACTTGGCATAATCAGAACCCAATTCTCCCACCACAACAAGTCCTGGACACACCATAACATCTGAAAAGCAAGATTCAGATCTAAAATCACTTCTAATGATGATGATACAGGACCTTAAGGAAGACATAAATAGCACCCTCAAAGAAATACAGAACACAGGTAATCAGCTGAAGCTCTTAAAGAGGAAACACAAAAATCCCTTAAAGAACTACAGGAAAACACAATCAAACTGGTGAAGGAAATGAGCAAAACCATCCAGAATCTAAAAATGGAAATAGAAACAATAAAGAAATCAGAAAGAAAGAAAACTCTGAAGATACAAAACCTAGGAAAGAAATCAGGAGTCATAGATGCAAGCATCACCAACAGAATACAAGAGATAGAAGACAGAATCTCAGGGGCAGAAGACACCATAGAAAACATTGACATAACAGTCAAAGAAAATGCAAAAAGCAAAAAGTTCCTAATCCAAAACATCCAGGAAATCCAGGATGGAATGAGAAGACCAAACCTAAGGATAATAGGTACAGAAGAGAGTGAAGACTCCCAATGTAATGGGCCAGTAAATATCTTCAACAAAATTATAGAAGAAAACTTCCCTAACCTAAAGAAAGAGATGTCCATGAACATACAAGAAGCCTACAGAACTCCAAATAGACTGGACCAGAAGAGAAATTCCTCCCATCACATAATAATAAAAACACCAAATGCACTAAACAAAGAAAGAATTTTAAAAG
>JADRCD010226549.1:0-16059 GCA_019843815.1 Montemys delectorum
CCCAGACAAGGAATAAGGTAGAGTACAAGATGTTAGGACCCAAATTAAACATGCTCTAGCTAGTAAAACTGATGAGCTCTGACTAAGGCACTGGGGCATGCCTAAGCCAGCCCACACAAAGCATTGTGGAGTGCAAGGACTGTCTGTGGTTAGGAAAGGCAGGAACACAAGAATGTGGTCTTTCCTGTTTATTCTCCTCAGTCCTTACTACCACATCTTGAGGTTCATAGCATTATCCTCACTGTCTAGTTGAGAAGATTATGGTCAGAAAACATAAAACCAAACCAAACCAAACCTATTAACCAACCAACGAACAACAACAAACAAACAAAAGAGCGCTGCAGTCACTTAGGTAGTGTGGAGACAGGATCTAACCTCATGTCTGTCCAGTTGCAAAGCCTTGGAGGGAACCCCATTGTACCAACAAAGAAATCATCCTTCCCTGACTGACCATCCTAAATGTTCAGACCTGACCTTGGCTTCCCACTGCTTTGTAGGGAAAGGAAAATACAGCAGAGACAAGGAGTACAACATACCTAGGATTCCTTCAGCATCAAAGAGGAACCTAGTAGAAGATAGTGGGCCCTCAGCCACGGAGAAGTTAGCCTGAAAGGGGGTACCTCCCTGCCCGTGGATCTTCCTACTACACAACGGGTCCCCAGGTGGGCAAAAATCTAGTGAGTTACCTGTTGCACTGTGTTGAAAACGCCTTAGACAGCACTTGCAAAGCATTAGCATTCTGTTAACAGTGTTTCTACACGATTCTTTCGTACCTCTTGCTTAAGACAATCCCCAAGGAAATCACTGTGGTCCCTATTGTGAGACAATAACTTGGGAAAACGTAAATGTCCATAAACCTTTATTTGTAACCATGTATAGATAATTAATAAAAATGTAATTATTCTACATTTAGCTTTTACGAATTAAGAATTTTATGAAATAAGAATGCTAGTGTAGCCACAGTGGTTCCTGGGACTTTTGTTTTGTTGCCTAATCCAAATCCAGCTTTGCTGAACAAATTATTTTCCCAAGGACTACACTATACCTCTTTATTTTAGGCTATAAATACTCACTATATATAAACAACTTAATGTGGCATTCAAAAAGAAACAAAACCAAAAATCAACAACAAGAAAACTGAGGCTGGAGAAGGGTGCGGAAGCAAAGGTGAGGATGGTAGAGTAGTGTCTCTTGCTGCAGACGCACATAACCCAGTACTGTTCAGCTGGGGTCCACATGAGGCCCTAGGTGGTACACTACTCTCAGAGAGAGACATCCTACTACAGAACAAAATCTAGCAGAATAAGACATCTCTAGAATCTCTGACATTTAGGTCAAACTAAATGTGCATTAACGTAAGTTACTTTAAGCAATCGTCAAAATTTTTTAATTCTTGGTTGCTGAATGTTATAAAACCTTTATCTCATGTTTAGTGACTTTTAGCTTTTAAAGTTTATTTATTGTAAACATATACACATCAATGTGTTCATGCATGCACACAAACACACACACACACACACACACACACACACAAACTCACACACACACCCCTGAATGACCATCACACCTTTTTGGTTTTTTGTTTTTGTCTTTCTGACTTGAACACAGAAAGCATATCCCAGTATCCAGAGATCCTACTCCTTGCACAATATCAAACAGGACACACTTGTACCCTACTCCAGAAATATCCAGTCTACAGAACAAATAATTTTAGAATTCAAGACATACACACAGATCACGGCAATGAAAGAATTTAAAACGAAGGACGTTATCACTAAAGAGGAGACCAACGACTGGGCAGAGCTCTGTAATGTAATCACTTAAGATAGGATCTGCTGGGTGACAGAGGAGCCTTTGTGCTCTCCAGCGGCTCATAAACAACCTTGACTGATACTGAGAGCAGGAGGGGGGGAGTCTTCAATATGCAAAGGTTTTGTTTATTCCTTCTGTGATCTCTAAAGGAGAACTTCTGAATATTAGAAAATTCTATTACATTTGTAACCCTAAAGTCATTTAAATAAAAATGCAGACTCCTGTTAATAAATCCAGGAATCTCTATTTAGTGCTGTCACCCATTAATTTTGTGACCAAAAAATATCCTTTTATGCCCAGAAAACTATTTGAAATAGCTTTATCCTCTGTGTACAAATGCTTCTAAAAATCTGATTTGTATTCGTTTTAAGTCTTGCTCTAAGCCAGGCACATGCCTTTAATCCCAGCAATTGGGAGGCAGAGGCAGTCGGATTTCTGAGTTCCAGGCCAGCCTGGTCTACATAGTGAGTTTCAGGACAGCCAGGGCTACACAGAGAAACCCTGTCTCAAAAAAACCCCAAAAAAACAAAACAAACAAACAAAACAAAAAACAAAAAAAGCAAAAAAACAAAACCAACAATTAAAAAACCAACCAACCAAACAAAAAAGTCTTGCTATAAACCTAGATTTGAATTTTCCCCATTAAAAATCAAAAATGTCTCCCTACTGAAATCCAAAATGTTTTGTTTGTTGATGTCTATTACATGACACAACCATGACATTCCTATAGGATACCTTTTCATTGTGTTTATGGTACTCCTCCTGTGCTTCACAATGAGTTTGCTAATGGCTCCCTCTTCGGCATTCCCCTTGTTAGCTAAGAAATACCCAAGTGATCCCCTTGGACATTCCTTGGTTGATCAAAGGACTGTGCTATTTCTACTTGCCTGAGGAAGTAAGTCAAGAAGGCCTTGAGCCAGAAAGCCATGAGTCCTACCTTCAGTCTCTGAGTTGTATTTACAAAGTGAGAGAAGAGAAAAGTTACGTTATAGTTAATATGAAGGTTTGGCAGATAGAGGTGCAAAGTACCAGGTGCCTGGTTAAAGCTTAACACTGAGGACAGGAAACAGCAGTTTTCATCTTAGAAGTGTAGCTTGAATACATGTTGCACCCCTTTATATTGGTTTCTATGGGTCTAAAGTCTCATGTTACATCAAAAATAAATTTTGATTGAGCGCTTATGTATCAAGGGTGCCGGAGTAGTCTCTGACAGTAGATCATGGGCCTGGCAATTTCAGGTTCAGGAGAGGGGGTGCATGTAAAAAACAGACCAGGAACTGCAGAACTCCACATTAAGTGCCTACTGAGTATTACAGCCCAGTTGATGGGAGCTACAAGCAACCCAGTCACCAGGAAGGCATGTTAATTGGGAACTGCTCATGCAGAAAGCATAAAGGCTGAGACAGGTTAACCCTGCCCTGTTGAGCTCTGTAAAACTGCAAGCGAGGAGTCTTTTCATCCCCCAATGCAGCTCCACCCAATGCCAGAGGTAACTCAAGCCAAGGCAGGCATCACAGTCACTCTGTTACTGCGCCTGGAATACCTGGGGCCTTGGCAGATCATACCTTCTCTCCTAAAATACTAACACATTTCCCTAACCTGGCTTGCCTTTTTGAAATTGCCACAATATTCTTACACCAGAACAAAAAGTCCCCTCACGTGGCTCATGTACATGGTACCAAGTCCACCTTTCATTCTCCAGTAGGCACCCCTGAACTCAGGCCCCCTAGACCTGGGCTTTCACCTCCTGCCCAACTACTTCTTTCAGATTTGACTTCTGAGCCATCTCTCTGGGTAGAACTTGATTCCTTCAACCACAGGTTAACTTCTCCCACCTGCTAGTCTGACTTATAACTCACTCCACTCCCATAAGCCCCTGTCTCAAGGAAAGCCATGTGAAAGGCTTGTCTCCCTTAACTCAATATGTGGTGTGGAAATATCTGACTCACCCTCCAATCTCCTTGACGCAACCACATTTTGGGAAAGGCTCCTTAGATGGAGCCCTGATTCTTTACCTAGTTCTCTTCCTAGGGTCGTTCCAATTCTGTTGCCCTTTCATCAACAAGTTTGCATCCTCCCGAGCAGACCTCTCAGAATGAATACAAGGGCCCGCAGGCATGACTAGAAATATCTACTGGGGTACAATCACTCCAGTGTGACACTGATGTGAGGTGTGCACTGGATTCTGGCCCCTCTGCTTCACTCTTGTTCTTCCATGTGACTGAGGAGGAGTTTAATGACAGAACCTGGACCAAGTCTTTGATTGTCAGTACGAGGATCTCCAGAGCTCTGTTCTCCTACACCACAACCAGAGATGTATCAGTCGACGATTAACCCCCAAGACCAAGTGCCAGAATGAGGGTGACTCTGAACCCAGCTCCCATGAAGCCAAAATGAACATAGAGCCTTAGTAAGACATAACCTCTGTTGCTAAAACCGCTGAGGTTTATCTCTTACTTTATCAGCACCTTCCACCCTATCCAAACTGGTCTACTTTATAACTGGCACACCTCAGATAACTACAGATATCCTGACTCAAATCAGAGCTAAACTTGCCAGAAGCAGAACAGCTGGTCCTATCTTGGTTGTGGCAAGTCATCCAGCTAAGTTGAAATCTTCTGGCACTGACCTGAATCAATTCCATCCCATTTTATCCCTGTGGTTTCATTTTGAGTCCTCAATACTGTGAGAGTCTGTGCTAGCTCCTCCCAACCAGTCTCTCAGGAAGTAATTCTTTTTCTTTCTTTTTTCTTTCAGACAGGTTTTCTCTATGTAGCCCTGGCTGTTCTGGAACTCACTCTGTAGACCAGGCTGGCCTCGAACTCAGAAATCCAACTGCCTCTGCCTCCCAAGTGCTGGGATTAAAGGTGTGCGCCACCACCGCCCCGGCAGGAGGAAATTCTTAAGGTATAACTTCTAAAGCATTGGCTGGGCTGTTTCCACAGATCCCTGTGGAGAACATATGCCACAAGTATTCACATGCATCTTTCAGGCCTACCCTTCTTACAGCAGACATGTCATACACTTCCTGGTGTTTGTGCCAGGAACATGTATTTAGCTTTGGCATCACCTGCCCTTTTAGTAGAGAGATTTGTCAGGAAATTCTAGGATGATATAAAATCTACAGTAAATAACTGTACATACAATGATGACTTTGTTCCAAAGATGACGGAATTGTTGAGGAAGTGGTTGAAAATCATTCATGGCTGTAATTCTGGAATGAAGGCCTCTCTTCCCAGGTTACTGTTCCTGTAATTCATTTACAGTTTACATTCTTGTACAAAAATTTAGATGAATATTCTAAAAAATTGTTTCTCATACCATATTTAAAACGCAACTTTTGTTTCTGAATCTGTGTACCAACATGAACAACTACTTATAATAGTAACTAATATTGAGTAAGTGCTTTGTGGGCAAGCTTTGTTCTAAACCAATTTCCCATGTTATCTTTACTACAAACCTAAACTTTGATAATTATTGCCATCCCTTTAATAGTAGAAGATAATTAAGCATAGAGAACTTAAATAACTCAAGATCACAAGAAATGTCTTGCCAAAGTTCTCAATCATAATTTTATATTGACTAACAACACCAATAAATAATGTGGTGGTTTAAATAGGAATGGCCCCATAGGCTCATATATTTGAATGATTAGTCATTAGGAAGTGGTACTACTTGACAGTTATCAGGAGGTATAGCCTTGTTTAAGGAAGTATGTCACTGGGTCTGGGCTTTGGGGCTTCAAATGCTCAAGCCTGCAGATCCAGATGTAGAACTCTCATGCATGCCCATGCTGCCATATTTCTCACCACAAGGATAAAACTGTCAGCAACTCTAAGCAAGACCCAATTCAATGCTTTCCTTAATAAGAGTTGTCATGGTCATGGTGTCTCTTCATGGCAACAGAATATTGACTAAGATGAATAATAACCACCTTTCTGGAATGTAAATTGCACATAAAATTTTCATCATCTCACTCTGTCCTAAGAGCCCTGAGAGTAAGTAACACCCTCTTGTCTGCAGGCAAGGAAACCAGGATTCCAAGGCATTGAATAATTTGTTCAAAGTCAGATGATTATAAGTGATACCTTATACCTACATGACCTCTAGTGCAGCTGATTATTTTAAGTTAGTGATAGGCAGCAGAGGATGTCACTTTTGTACTACATTATGGTGATTTCTGCTATCCTGTTACTAGGAGAGAGGAGAACTGAAGCCTTATGAATTAGAAAAGAGAACATAGATGCACAGAGCATAGGAGTACCTCCTCTCACTCATTGATAAAACTTAGAAAGTGAGGAAGTACCACCAGAAGGAGTTATGGTCTTTACTCTAATCTCTAGAAACACATTGTACTTGCGGAGCAGGGGTTAGCAAATATCCCAGAAAAGGCCATTCGGTAAAAATGACTGGCTTTGTGCACCATAAGGTCTCTGCCCCTGCTGTTATGCCATCATTACAAGGAAGCAGTCACAAACCATATTTGAATGATGGGGCCAGGCTACTCTCATTAAAGCCATGAAGAGACACCATAAGGTCTCTGCTACTGTTGTTCTACACTGCCATGCCATTGTCACAAAGAAGTAGTCACAGACCATATGTGATTGGAAGCTGTGCCCATTAATGCCAGGGAGAGACAATTGCTTTTCCTTTACTATCTCCACTACCACTGGTTGAAGCACATTCCTTGAATCATATTCCACATGTCTGTCATTGTATCAACACATGTACTTATTGGGTCTTCTTCTATTATAAATATATGATGCTTTCTGAGTCTTCCTCAAGAAATCTTCTTAACTTACACTGAATCCCAACTTCAGTCTCAGCAAAGCCCCAACACAGAACAACAACAATGAGGACATCAACAGCAAGCAACAAACCCACCTTACATTATTCGTTCATACACGAAATAACTAGTGATTTGGAGTTATGTCAGTGAGAATGACCTTTCACTTATTTTACATATATTAAGTCCCCAATTCTCAATTTTGTTTCTCTTACAGCTAAGAAAACTGAGGCTTATGAAATATCTTGGTGATACTGTTCATAAGGGGCAGAGCAAAAGTCTAACATGCATCCAACTTCCAGAACCCTGCTCTATAAATCAGACATCGCTGCTCTAAGAAAAGAAATGTAGTAGTGCCCAGCACAGATCACATCTGCTGGTGGAGTTGTAGTTCAGTGGGAAGACAGTTCTGACTTTTCATTTTACCATGATTTTACTTTTCCAGAAGAGTGTTAAATAGTATAAACTATTCTCACAGATCTGTTCCCTCCCTCGTATTGCTTCTCCCAAAGTTGACATCTCTCATAACCATACATTTATCAGTACTAATAAACCAGCACTGGCACAACATCGCCAATCAAACTATACATGCAAAGAATTTTCCAAAGTTTTGTTGTTCTAACATCCAGTCCAAAAATGTCATATTGAACTTCTCCTTATTGTTCTGCAATCTGTGACAATCTCTTAGATGTCCTTTGTTCTCTGTGAACTTTAAACTTTTGAAAATTATTGACCAGGTATTTTATAAAAAGTACCTAAGTTTTGTTATGTCTAATACGTTTCCATAATTACGTTGGTGTGATGGTTTCTATGCTAACAGTAAGAGAGAGAAGTTCCATTGTCATCATATCTTGGGGGAACAAATGCTGTTCATGCAAGGCATTGCTGCTGATGTTAAAGGTGGCCATTCAAACAGTGTGGTATCTGGTAGAGTTCTTTGCACAAAGTTACTCTTTTGCCACTTTAATATTTTGTTAATTATAACTGAGTACTAAATCCAGACCACACAGGAGGTAATTAAGTGGTACTCCCTGGAGGAAGGAGTAATTACACTGAATTCTACAAGAAATCACTGTGATTTCAATGAAATCAAATGTCTATTATTTAGATTATAATTCTGTACTGTCATTATGTATTTGCCCTTTGAACTGTTTCAAGTTTTGCCATTGGGGATTTTTGTATATTGGCTATCGTGTCTTGTTCATGCATATTCTTTTTATATTGCTTGCTTGACTGACTGATAAATGTTGAGAGCTCAGGTTTAGCTGTACATACTCCAGCTGGCCTTTCCCTTTGAATCATACCCTCCAACAAAGCATTATAAGTGGAAATCACCGTGTCTCTATTTTTAGAGATCTGTGCTTTCTCTTATTACAAGATGCTACAAGCTCATCTCTACTTACCTGCAACAGACCTAGAGTCAATCATTTCTGCAAATAACCTGGTTTAGTCACTGACAAATGGTATTTGAAATCAAGACCTAGATGCCAAGGAGTATTTAGGTCCTTTCAGGAAAACAAATAGAAAATATATATGTGCTAATATACATATGTCATATAAATATGACAACATTAAATGAATAAATAAAGAAATAAATCCTTTAATGGTTTTTATTAAGGAAAACAACACAAATCTTTAAGTTAATATCTAATATAGACAGATATAACAGTTACATCAAAGTCGTTCTTTGATACAGAAGGACCACTAATGATAAGATCTACTAAGCTGTTGGGAATTATTCAGGTGAATGTGCAGAGAGATACCCTTTCTAATGGAAGGAACATCACTGAAGAAGCACTATAAGAGAGGAGAAAATTGATTGCAAAGAAGCAAACACAAGCACATGCTTGAAAGCCAGGAACAAAATCCAGATTGTCATGATACAGAGAGATACCACTGAAGAGATTTTAATTCAGTAGAAGGGAACATTCTCCTTCACATAGAAATTAGGGCTCATGTGAAATGAGGTTTTCCTACCTCCTCAGTATCCCTCACTACCTCCACCAAGAAACATTTCTCATCTAATATATATCTCTAGGAAATAATACAGCATCCTGCCTCACTCTGGAGCATGCTAGAAATTTTCTTAACAGTCTTTGTATCCCATCAAGTTCATATCTATAAAGAAGACTCATTTGATATACTTCACTACCTATGTTGTAAAATGTGCTATCATTTATTTGCATTATTTTCTCAGTCCTTGGATAATCTATATATACAATCCTTACAGACTCTAGTCTCTCCTAAACACTGAAAAAATTGCCCTCTTTTTCACACTTGCAAAAGGACTGTTGGTCACATTTTATACTCTAGTATTTTTACTAATTGTATGTTCTTGATAAAATAATTTTCAAGAAAAAGAAATCAGCAAGATGGCTGCTGAGAGAGAGATTTGTATCACCGAGGACTTGAGGTAGTGGTGGGGATATGGTAGAGGCATTGCAGCCTAGTAAATAAAAGACCATCCTTTCTCTCAAGATCAACCATGAACTAGGAACTATGAACTTGTCAGTTAAAGACCCAGAGTGTATCTACATCATAGACACTGGAGGGGCCATCTTCTGTAGAACTCTGTAGCTCTTGCAGGCCCTGGGATCCATGTGAAGAGTTTTCAGAGTAGCTCATCATGGTATTACTCTGGAGAAAAGCACAGCTCATGTTTTGTGTGTTTTTACTCAGGCTCTTTTATTGAATCCCCTCCTACCATCCACAGCCCCAGGAATCACCTGGTGCTTGTGCTCCAAGTCCCCAAAATCAGTCCTGTGGCATCTCTACCCATCTTTGAACCTAGAAAGCAGGAATACAGCCCTTCCCATGTACCTTCAGTCCAGGAATCAGCGAGCCCTCAGAAGCTCAGTCCACAGAAGCCCAGGGAAGCAGTTAACTACAACCTACCCTTATGTCTCAATCTACTCAGGCCCTGAAGAAGGAAACCTTCCCTTCTATAGACTACTCTTGGAAGATATACCAAAGCTTTGAGAAGAACTCCCCGAGTAAGTTAGTCCTGTGAGATCAACTATTGCATTAGTTAATTCTCATTGTCCACTTCTTTGTATTGAGAGCTCACTAGAAGATATGCAAAGTTTACCAGTGGGCACGTGCAGGCATTTTCAGAAATGAGATCATGAGGGCTCTGACCTAATCAATTGTTCAATTACTTACAGATTCAAAATTTGAAAAGACTCTTTGGACATTGATGGAACTGTGACAGGGCCTAGTTGGAGGAACTGGGTTTTTAGGGCATGACTTTGATGTACCTATCACTTTCTGCCAACCATAAAGTGAACAGCACTCTTCCACCAAGTCCTTCCCCCATGATATTAGACCTAAACATTAGGATTACAAGTGTGCCCCCAATGTCCAGCTTTGGGCACAGAAACACAGAGACAGAAACCTAGCAATGAAACATCTGAAATTGTGACCTAGATTCTGTCTTTCCTTCGTATTGTTTCTTGGATATTTGTCAGAGCAGGTAAAGTCTGACATCTGTGCAGCCCTTAGATAGTAAAAGATATCCCACTCTACTACTGAGCATGCTCACCCACTTCAGCACCTCAGGGTGGTCCCACCTTCACATTCACGGCCTGTGGCAAGTGATGAGTGTTTCACAGCTGCTGCCAGTTGTAGTGGCTCTTGAGCATTCAGTGATCTTGTTTCACAAAAAAAAAAAAACAAAAAAAAAAACCCACTATATCCTACTGGTAGTGTAATCTCCAAACTCCTGTAGACTAGGCTATTGAAACATCTATAGATATCATAGACATTCATTGTTGGAACCTGCTATTTAAAGGTAGCAATACTCCATGTCCAGACAGCTCTCTTGAGCATAAGATGGAGGATTCCTTTTTCTCAGCAGGGCTTCCTCTTTTCTGTCTGATCTGGGGAGCCCAACTCCTATATCCTCTACCTGCAGAATGTCACATATAACCTTGGCAAGATTACAGGTTCAGCTTCCTCTCTCCTAAGAAGTACCTGTCCAATGAGCATCTGGAACTCCATGCCAATGAAGCACTCTTATGTACTCTAAGCTCTAGCCAATGATACTTACCAAATCTGGAAATTCCTACCCTCTTCCCAAAAAAACATATAGCCCTTGATTCACCTTGACTAAAGTTGAGCAGCCTCTCTGAAGCTGATCCGGGATGTGTCATTTCTATAGTACTCACTGGCCTTCCATACCCTGTTCGTTGACTCTGCTCCCTTTGTCTTCATGGGCCGGTGGCCAACAGTTCCCAGGGGGAAGGCAGGACAACACCGCATGGTCATCAAAGTGTCCCCTGGAAAGTCAGGCGTGATGAGCACACCTGTGATCCTACTGACCAGAAGACTGAAGCAAAAAGAAAGTTTGATGTATCTGGGCTATGTAGCAAGACTTTATTTATTTATTTATTTATTTATTTATTTATTTATTTATAAAAAGCTCAGTTGGAATAAAAGTCAATGTTGTAGCATGTCTAACTAATAAGTTAGGGCACATCACTAACTGCAAATATTTTACTGGGAAAGCTATCCTCTAAAATGGATATAGGCAGATAATCAACCTAATGCACAAATACTAATGTAGAGACACAGAAGCATAAAGGAACTGGGCCAATAGGACAACTGCAAATGAACACAAAATTCTTCAACAGTCAGAGCACTCCAGGTTAGCAAGAGACTCTACCTGAGTAAACTAGAGAGTAATTGAGGCAGACACCCAACTTAACTTTAGACCAGTATACACACACACGCACACACACACACACACACACACATACACACACACACACACACACACACACACACACACACACACACACACACGCATACACACATAAGTCTCAATACAGATGCAGATACTCACAGCCAACCATTGGACTGAGCTCAGGGACCTCAATGGAAGAGCTAGGGGAAGGACTAAAGGAGCTGGAAGGGGATTGCAACCCTTTAAGAAGAACAATATCAACTAACTGGACCACCCAGAGCTCCTAGAGACTAAACCACTAACCAAAGAATATACATGGAGAGAGCCATGACTCCAGCTACATATGTAGCAGAGGATGGCCTTATCTGACATTAATGGGAGGGGATGGAGGCTTGATGCCCCAGCATAGGGGGATGCTAGAGGGATGAGGCAGAAGTGGGTAAATGGATGGAGGAACACCCTTATAGAGGCAAAGAGGAGGAGGGAAAGAGAGGATGGGAAGGGGGGCTTGTGGAGGGGTAACCAGGAAGGGGATATGATTTGAAATGCAAATGCATACAATGATTAATAATAATAATAATAAATGTCTCTGCCTTCAAAGTGCTACAATTATAGGGTTGTCATTATGCTTGACCCTATAGTTTTTATAGGACTAGTGGTACTAATGAGGCCAAAGAGCTCTTTATCTCAGATGATAAAACTAAATAAATAGCACTTTTATAAATTGAGGTATCCTCGTAATAAATAGTGCTATAAATTTGGTTCTGTAAAGGAAAAATTAATTATTTGCACTGGGTATATGTGTACATTAGTATACAGCTATTTGCCTTTTACTTATGCACATAAAATATGAGAGCCAATCAGATAATAATAATACTTGTCACATGCAAAAATTTTCACAGAAGGCTTTTAAGATATCCTTTTCCTAACCTACTCTCCACAGGGCATTTTATATTAAAGTTCCTGAGATTAAGTTATGGATTATATTGCATTAAATATAGTAAATGGTTTTTCAACTCCCTTGTCAATGCTAATTGATTGAGAGTGGTTTCTGGGAGCACTTAGTTGAAAAAGACTGTGAGATAATTTACTTTTCTTGTGGCTGTGATAAGATCTGGGCTATTCAGGGGTTTCTAGAGATGATTCCTGAGATCCATGCTGAATAAAATAAGAAAATCAGTGGAAAATGAGTTTCCTCTGTCTCTGGCTCCCTACTGGAGACAGTGTGGCCAGTTGCCTCATATGCATGCCATGACCATGGCTACTCTGCTCTTATTGCAATGGTGGACTGTTACTCTTAAACTGTGAGCCAACATGAACCTTCCAGTCCTTACATTGCTTTTGCAAGGTATTTGTTACAGCAACTGGAAAAGTAACAAATATACATATCTAACCATTTCTGAAATGACTAATAATTTTCAAATAATATCCCATCAAAAAGGAATATGTTAAGTCTTTCAAGCACACACACACACACACACACACACACACACACACCATTCAAGTATAATAATGACCAAGCAGCTGGACTTAGTGAAATGGGCCTCAAATGTCAGCTACTTCATAGGTTATAGTAGGAGCATCACAAGTTTCAGTCCTGCTTGAGCATACAGAGTCAGTTCAAAGCTACCATGGACAATTAAATGAAACTGTATCTCAAAATAAAAGGTGGTAGTGGTGGGGGGGGGAGGCTGAGATACAGCTCAGTGGTAAAGTGCATTCATGCAGCCACTGGTTTAATCCTAGCACCACCAACAAATGACTCAAGTTCACAGGGTGTTGTCCTTTGTCTTGAGAATGTCCCTTAAAGACATGTGTCCATCTTGGTTCTACTGAGAGTTAGAATATTTAAGAGATTGGGCCTCTTGGCAGAGTTTATGCCTTAGGGGTGTGCTCTTCTGTGATCATTTTGGTCTGTTCCAGCTCCTCCAATAAAATCCTTCCATGGAGTAGAGAAGCTGGGCTCTACCATGCATTGCTGAATCACCACAGGTCTCAAATACCATAGCCAATGAATCATAGGCTGAAACCTACAAGACTGAAGCAAAGCAAACCTTAATCTTCATGAGTTGATCATTTTATGTATCTGTTTCAGTAAAGGAAATCTAGAACAATGGATAGCCATCAAATCCTGATGTTGGCCCTGAAATTGCTGCTCTTAGATAATTTGCCCAGCTTCCTTTGTGAGAATATTCTAGATGGGTCAGGGGAGGCCCTCTTCTCAAGTTCTTTTTATCAATAAAGCCTTCTTTTCTCCCCTTTGCTGCAAGTATTTTTCCAGGACACTAGAGGAGAATTGAGATCTTTTGTGCATAAATTGTTCTCATAATCAAACACAAAATAACCACAGGTTAGGAGAGAATATAAGAAGAAAAAGACTTATAAAGTGCAATGCTTTATCCCTGTCACTGCTTCTAATTGCATCCTGCTTTGATTTTTAAGGTGTCAATTATTTTGTTATTACAAACTTAAACAATGAAATAAAGGAGAAAAGACCAAAAATTAATAATGAAGTTTAAATTACTTTCAATTTTTGACATGATCAGCTTGATTACTTTTTATGTTCACTCAAGAGTTTTGTATTTCAGAGGGAACTTTTCTTGAGATTGTTCATATGTCCCAGATGTGACCTACTTTCATTCTGGAAAATGAATACTGAGTGTGCCACCAGAAAGTCAAGCAGGCATGGCTATTCAGGAGCTATTTATGTGACATGCTTATGGGAACCAAATATGCAAACCCAGCTGGCCACTGAAATGTTAACTGAGTTTGTACTATGTACTGAGTGATATTTAAGGCCCCCAAGTTGCAATAACAAACACCAAGTGCTGATGTTTAAGTAGTTCTTGAACTAGTTTTAAAGACAATAAAACAGCCACAAGGTAAAACAAATCCAAAAATAATACCAGAGCAAACTGTGAACAATATAAGAAACCAAAGAAAGGCAGATTAGTATTCTATCGGTTCAATGTAGGCATTTGTTTTGTCCAATGACAGTTCAGGAAAGGTTCACAGAAACAGTACAATTAGAACAAGCTACAGTTTAATTACAATATCAAATTAATTTAATTACAGTGTTGGCTATTGGTTTGTCATACTTAAAGAAATTGAGGACAGCATAAAGTAGAGACACCTGCACTTCTGAATTTACTGAGGCACAATTCACAATAGTCAAGTAATGGAGTCAGCCAAGATGCCTGTCAACAGAAAAATGGATAAAGAAAGTGGCATGTGAATACATGATGGAGTACTATTATTAATCCATTGAGAGAGAGATGGACCTGGAGATCATCATGTCAAATGGAATAGGTCAGATTCATAATGATAAGTGTTGGTTATTTTATTTCATCTGTGGAATAATAACAGAAAGATATGAAGAGGTTCATTGGTAGGAGATTGATGACTATGATCAAAGCACTTCATATGCATGCACAAAAATGTTGTAACGAAGCACTTTGTGTGAGAGTGTGTATGCCATATGTGCACATGTGCATGCATGCATGCACACACACACATACACACACACACACACACACACACACACACAGAAATAGTCTTTTTTAATGCTTAAATTAAATGGAAAGTCTTTTCAATTTAGTCATTACCTATTTATGGACAAATGTTCTTCTTGTATCAATGAAGAAAAAAGACAATGTGTGAAAAGTTTGGACATTAAATAAAATTAGTTAAAACCTGTTATCTGTTTTTTAAAATATAAATTTCCCATGGTATTACTTTATCCATTTGCTTATTTTAAAGTGAGCAGTCTGGTAGTATATGTTGCATTCATGATACTTTGTATCCATTGCCATTGTCTAATTCTAAATATCGAATTCTTTGGTTCTGATGGCTACTTTTGGTTGTCAACTTGACTACATCTGGAATTAACTAAAACCCAAGCAGGTGGACATATCTGTGAGGAGTTTTTCTTGGTTTGATTTCTTTGAGGTGGAAGACACCCTACATCTTTTTATACCAGAAAGGACATGGAAGAAGTGAGCTTTTGCTTTTTGTCTGCTTCTTCTCATTCTCACTGGAAAGCTCATCTATCCTGAAGCATTCCTTTTGTAGTGTTAGAATCCACTTCACCCGGTGTCTCTGGGCTGGTGCCCTGAGTGGACCTTGGGCACAAGCTCTGTAGCCAGTCCCACAACACCCAGAGGAAGCTGTACTCCCAGGCACTCTGAAACTCTCAGGATCAGAGGTGAGGGGGACCCAACATCTGTCCCAACACTGGGAGTAACTGGGACCTGCTTGACCAGGCACACAGGAACTCTGCCAGCAGAGTGGCTCGGGTTCCTTCTGGTCTCTCTGGGCTGGTGTCCTGAGTGGACCTTGGGCACAAGCTCTACAGCCAGTCCCACAACACCCAGAGGAAGCTGCTGCACTCCCAGGTGCTCTAACAAGCCCAAGGTCACAGGATCCCAAAATCACAGGGTCACAGAGACTGCCTGACTCTGAGGAGTTCTGATATAACCAGGATCACAGGAAGGACTGACTGCAGTCAGAATTAGCAAGGGCAGGTAGCCCTAGAGATAACCAGATGACAGGGGGCAAGCATAAGAAAATAAACAACACAAACCAAGGTCACTTGGCATCATCAGAACCAAATTCTCCCACCAGAGCCAGTCCTGGTCACACCATCACACTGGAAACCCAAGATTCAGATATAAAATCACTTATCAAGACGATGATACAGGACCTTAAGAAAGACATAAATAGAAATACAGGAGAACACAGGTAAAGAGCTAGAAGCTCTTAAAGAGGAAACACAAAA
>JADRCD010226549.1:16459-28115 GCA_019843815.1 Montemys delectorum
AGTAAGGGAAAAAAGGCAAGTAACATATAAAGGCAGGCCTATCAGAATTACGGCGGACTTCTCACCAGAGACTATGAAAGCTAGAAGATCCTGGGCACATGTCATACAGACCTTACAAGAACACAAATGCCAGCAAAACTCTCAATTACCATAGATGGAGAAAACAAGATATTCTATGACAAAACAAAATTTACACAATATCTTTCCACAAATCCAGCCCTCCAAATGATAATAGATGGAAAATATCAACATAAGGAGCAAAACTACACCCTAGAAGAAGCAAGAAAGTAGTCTTTCAACAAATCCACAGAAATCTAATTCCATTTCATACAACAAAAACAACAGGAAGTGACACTTACCTTTTCTTAATATCTTAATATGAAAATTAATATTACCACCATATCCTAAGTGACTGAAATCCAAAAATATGAGGAATTAGAAATTTGCTGATTGTCATCCAATGGTCTCTCTAATTTGGTAATTGGAGAAATAGATCCAATATTGTACAATCTATATATACTTTCAGCTTGTTTGTGACAGTGTTTTGCTGTGTACAATGTAAGGGTCTTGAAATCTTGCTTCTCCTATCTCAGCCTCTCTATTAGTATTGTTTATTTCATGTTTTTACACTATACTATGGTTTTCAGAACAGCTTATATATTTCAAAAGTATTTATATACCCAAGGGAGACATAGACAATTAACTTGGGAGGTGGCTTGTATGAAAGAAAACAACAAAGAGTGAGTCTGAATGCTTTGCTTGACATTTCTAGCTCTTGTATCAAGTTTAAAGAAGAGGACTTTATAAGTTACTCTTTCTCTAGGATGAATGCTTTTCAAAATCATCACAGCCAATGAACCAGATTCTTATCCTCACTTAATGTCTGTACCACCTTCCATGCAGAACCATTGTTCATTGAAACAGTTGGTGAATGACTTTATGGATAGACCATCTTAATACACACAGCATTTATTAAATGAATGTAACCTGTTCTCTGTGGCCTGAGAATAAAGTCACTCACTCAAGTCAAATAGCTTTTTGACCATAGCAGGAAGTCTGTATCTAAAAATCGTGCCTACAATTCATTCCTTGGCGCAGCAGAACTGTCAACTCTCAGCTTAGCTATGAAAGAGGTAAAATCCTTCGATGATTTGAGGGTCATTGAAGTACAGCCTTATTACAATGAAATTCAATGTCTAAAAATTGTTCTTATTTTGGGCTTGTACCACAGAAAGAGCCAAGATTTTAAACTCTACTAAATACAAAACAAACAAACAAAAGACTTTACATATTTATGTTCATTTAAGAAAATACTAGTAGTGATGTATTATTTTGAAATACACAGTTAATATGTTTGGAGTTATTTGAAATTTATAGTGAGAAAAACATATGTATTTGTAGTATTGCTGTAGACAAGCATCTACATGACACTGTTAAATTGATTGTTTTATATCAAAAAAAATAAAAGAATCCACTTCACTGGCATTCTGATGTAGACTGTAAACTGGCAGCTCTCTAGGACAACCCTGGAACTACATCACCAGCTGCAGACTGCTGACATATCCAGTTTTGTGTACAGAAAAACTACAGGACCTTGGCCTTTCTTTTGGAAGACATTGATTAATGGTCCATGTGGACCAAAGCCTGTATGGTGTGTGCACAAACACACACACACACACACACACAAACATGCATGCATCTATGTATCTTTCTATGTATCTATCACATATATATCTTTCTATATCTCTTTACATAAGTTATGCCCATTAAAAACCTATCACTTCCTTCTTCATTCCTTCCCCTAGGACCTGGAAACCACTAAACTCCTTTATGCCTATTTTGTACATTTGACACAAATTTATCACATAATAGTTAATGTGATGCTTTCAAAATTTATCCATATATATGATATACTTCATTATTATGTTTGTATTTACCATATTTTAGCCATCATTTGATGGGAATTAGATTGCTTCCACATTTCCCAACTCTGAGTAGCACAAACTGTTAATAGAATATTCACAGAAAGTTTCTTTCCAAACATTTGGTTTTGATTCTCATATGTACATACACTCCTACAAGTGGAGTTGCTGACTTCTAGGTTAATTCTGTTTAACCTTCTAAGGAGCCACAAACTGTCTTCCTGTGGCTACAATATTTGACAATCACATGATGAGTTTATAATTTCTCTACAGCCCTTACCAATACAACAACCCTTGCTATTCTTTTTTGAAAAGGATTCCCAGAGCCAGCTGCTCAGTCAACATGGAAACCACAATGTTGGTGGGGAGGGAGGATGATCATGGGGAAGGCAGAAAGAAGATGCAAGAGACAGATATGGGAGGGCTACTGGTCAATACCATGCTATCAGCAAGTGTATTTTATCAGTGTCTTTTAAAGGCAAGCAACAGAAAGCATAACCAGGAAGTAAAACAACAACCACAAATGCTTATGCAGAGAATTTATTGTATATTTTATCTGTTTGACTAAGCCCATTTCCTTCAGGCTTGGACGGTCTCTCAAGGATGTATTTGTAAGTGGAGGAAATTGGCAGGATGTAACTCCTCTCTTAAAACAAAGACAGATGTCAGCAGACTCATGATAAATCAGAAGTAAGAAGTCAGCCAAAGTTAACTCTGGATGTGCTTCCCACATGTCCCCCCTTTTTTATCTATACAAGCCAAAGCTGTCTCAGCCATTGGTACAGAAAGACTATGCCTGTCTTAGGCACTCCCTCAAGAAGTATGGCTCTTACCTGTCATTGGTACATGAATCCCAGCATTCATGCCCTGCTGTAGGTCAATCTACCTCTGAGAGAATCTTACTGGTCTTTTTTTATGTATAAGAGCTGCACACTTTATCAATCATGGAGCAGAAAGTTGTAGGCATCTTAGGTTGCTATCTGAAAACACAGCTCTTACCCATCATTGGCACGTGAATAATATCACATTAATGGCCTGCCTTAGGCTGAGAAGGTTTTCAAGATGATTTTACCCAGCATTGACTACCAACATTTGCTAGGGGATGTTGGAGCCTGAATTTATGTAACTCTGCTTTGACATCCATAAAGGCTCTAGCAATGATTCCTCTCAAAGGAACAGGTAATAGGCATGCCATAAAGAGGATCAAAAAGTCAAGTCCTGCTTTGCCCAATAAGAGAGATGTAAACTAGAATCGTGAAGGAAAAATAGCATGTAAGTTTTTCAGAATATCATTTGCAATGCTAGGAGTGTCAAAGGACAAGGGTTTGCATTTCTTAAACTTACAACCTCCTTATGTAGGGCTAATAAAACTAAAGAGTATTAGTATTATGCCATATACCTTGAAGGTGTCTTTCTACTTTGATTCAGTTATGCTGATTCTCAGTATAGATTTTTGGAGTTATACAAAGCCATAGATATCTAGTATGACAATTCCAAATCTGACTTTCATTCCTTGTACCTCATTTCCCATGATCTGCACTATATCATATAATGTGTCAATTCTTTGTTCTAGCTATCTATTCAAATCCTCTTGTATGCTCAGGGCATTGGCTACATTTTCAGCAAGATGAACAAAACTAGCTGTTAGTACCTCTTGAACTAAGGCTAATGCAGAAGTGGTAGCACTGGCTATAAGAGTTATGAGAGCAACAACACCAGCAATAATCTGACCAACCATATGTTTGCTCCTTGCCAGAGTGTGATCTAATTATTCCAATTTTTGTAAGCCTTTTTCAGAATACCAGAGTTCAGATAAGTTTACTGCAATCATAATAAAAGCTGATTGTACTTCTATTACAGATTTACCATTACACAGTGCAGAAAAACAACTGGACAAAAAACAATTAAAACAAGAAACATTGAACTCCTTATCAGAGCCCATAACAAAGGTAACATTCTCAATTAGTAAAAGATTAGGTGGGGTAATGAAGGATGTTACATTTGCTGTAACCCCAGAACCTGTTCCATTTTTATCTACAGCAAACACAACATCATACAAAGCAGCTGCCAATTTTCAAATATGTCTCTGAAAATGTCCAGAACCAATCATCCAAATGCCCACTGTCATTTCCTTTTGTCCAATATTGGATTGATTTCCAGACCAGTCTATGATTGAGTAGGAACAACTGGTCACATTAAAGGAAAGCAGAAGGTCATCATAACAACTTCTCTATTTGATTATTTTATTTATTATTATTATTATTATTATTATTATTATTATTATTATTATTATTATTATTTGGTTTTTCGATACAGGGCTTCTCTGTACAGTTCTGGCTGTCCTGGAGCTCACTCTGTACACCAGGCTGGCCTCGAACTCAGAAATCTGCCTGCCTCTGCCTCCCAAGTGCTGGGATTAAAGGCATGCACCACCACACCTGGCCTTCTATTTGATTTTTTTGAAGACAGGTTCCACAGTGTCTGTGTTCTCTGTCCCATGAGGTCTAAAATCAAGACAGCTTGTCCAGCCTGGGATATAGGCATCCCCATCTTAGTGCTCTGCAGTGCAGTCTTAGAGATATTCTTCCAAGTCCGAGGGTCCATAGAAACACATCCTAATGTAGGGCTGGAGAATTTTAGAATTAAGGAAAAAAAGGAGCATTTAGTAGAAACGTATTGGTGGGAATGTATACTGTGTAACCTGCATCTGGAAGGGCATGGAAAACCTCTGTAACAGCCAAGAATGCAGACTAGCCAGTTTCAGAGACCTGTTGGCCACAAAGTGCCCCCTCCCCCCCAGCTAGGTCCAAGAACAAGAGGCAGAATATGAGCCAGCCATCTGGATGGTTCTAGGGAAAGGTCAGCCATAAAGTGAATAGTATAGACCAAACCACAATCTTGTGACCAAACCACATTCTTGTGCATAATAAGTGTGTAGGATGTTTTCCTTATGATCCTGACTCAACTAGGGGCTGGGTCTCTTTAGAATTTTCTACTGTTGTCTTGTCATGTTTCCTTGGTAACCCCCTCACCCCTATAGTTTCTGGTTTTTCCCTTTAAATACCCCTTACTCCTCGTGCTGGTGGTTGAACTCCTCTGGCCTGCAAGGTTACGAGTTCGACCCCGGTACAGGCCTTTCCTCAATAAACCTTGTGTGTTTTGCAGCAAGCTCAGTCTCTCGAGAGTTATTGGGTGGTTGTGTCATCCTGAGGCTCTGGGGGTCTTTCACTACATTTGTACTATTTCTAATCAAACATATAGGTAGACCCTGATCCATAGCAGTGCAATTCACTAATTTTGAATGCTTTTTACTTTCATCAAGGAAATCCTAAGAGCTGAGTACTATTAGAGGTCACAAGTACTCCTGGCTTTGACCACACAGATGGATGTAGCAAAGGTGGGTCAGGAACATGTAACCAGTACAGCTTCCCCATTATTTGTCACGCAGCACTCGTCTACTTCAGTTGTGTCTGCATGTCAGGTCTAAAAAACCTGATCATAGACCTGAGGCATACGCTTCACAAAGAGCTGGTCTCCTGAGGTAGTCAGTCGCTGACATCTCCTAGCTCAGGTGTGTTCCAGATTGATCTCTGCTAAAGTCTGTGGAGAGATCTGCGTGCTTTCTTTATTCAGGCATAAAGGTGCCCTAAGAAATATTTCGTTATTAGCTAAAACTGAGATTGAACATTGTTTCCTGGCCTCCACAGTGTTTCACTGATCCTAATTGATTTCCTAGTTGTTATTAGCTTGGAATCTTTACAAGGGAAGCTGCCTTAGCAGACAGGATGTCCCCAGAATTAGCAATAGAGGTCAGGCATTATTGCCTACTGATTCCCACAAGGAAGCTGCCTTATCAGACAGGGTGTCTCCAGAGTTAGAGATAGTAATCAGACACTATTGCTATCTGTAAACATAGTTAGAACTCTAAGAGCAGTGCCACACAAGGCAGAATTGCTTTACAAACTAGAGAGTAGTTGAAAAGTTTCCTGAATTAATGTTTGCTTATAAGCCAAACCATTCCCAGGAGCTGCTAGAATGGGACCTCCTGGTGCTTACCTGCTTCAGACCAAGAGAATTTGCTTAGGGCTGCCAAGATAGCCCAGTGGAGAAGAGCACTATTGCTCTTCCAAAGGAATCATTTACACCTGACTGTTTGATCTTACTGACTTTGATGTGACAACTACCTGCCTACGGTGATTCCTGACATTTCTCCGTTTCTGTATACTACATAAACCTGATTTTCACTTTGTGCAAATACACTCAGATACCACACTCCCTTGTGTCGTTTCTGTTTGTCACTTGCCGAATTCTTTGCCCACCAGGCCAGGATTCTAATCACCCCGTGAACAAGGGGTTCTCGCAGAAACCCTGGCAATTATTATGACCAGGGAACTCAGCAAGATCACCATCAGCATAATTCTTTGTCTCAGCTCAGCATGTCTCACCAATCACTCGGGCAGTCACCTCATTGCTTCAGCATCCTGTGAAAAAAAAAAACCATAAACATACCTTCTTCCCCACATTAAAACCGCATCAGGATCATGCTACCTTCCAGATCCTTCCATTTACTCTGGGCATATGTATACCGAGTTGTATAGGGTGCCATAGATGCTTAGCAGCAAAGAGTCTCTTGGCATACAAGGTCGAAAATTTTAAAATAAAAGTGAAGGAGTATACAACTTCCCTTATTTTATTTTTTGTAACTGATTTTTTTTAGAGTTCCATGGGCTTGCTCCATAATTCCCTGTCCTTGAGGACATAGGAAATTATGTATAGATTTTAACTCATATTTTAGAGATTTAACACATCTAATTGTTTTAAAATGTATAATTTATACTTAAAGTATATAATATTGAATGTGTATAATTTATACTTAATGCATATGATTTATATTTATTGTATATATTAACACATATTAAATGTATGCAATTTTCATTTAAAATATATAATTAATATTTAATATATAGTTTATACTTAATGTGGATACTATATATATATATATATATATATACACATGCATGTGCATTATCAAGGATGGGTCATCTGATGATGTGAATAAAATATACATTTTATATAAATGTTTCAATGCATATAAGTTCTAAGTTGTATGATATATTGTAGTTTATATAAAATTGGATCACCTGCATGGAAACCAGGAATCCTAACCTTCACTTACCTGTGCCAAAGCTAGCGAATCTGTGGCTCTACTGTGGAGCTGCCTCTGCTGCTGCCCAAGAAGGGAGGGGCAGGAACGTGCTCTGGCAGCCAGATACTCTGGGTTGCAGCCCACTCTCCTCCAACCAAGCATTATTCCCTTCCCTGTGTCCCGCCACAGCCATTTCTGCGCCTCAGACAGGCGCTCAGGGCAATGGGAGCAGTGAGGCTGGGACTGTGGCCGGCAGAGAAGTTTGATGTTCTTTCTGATATTGGACCACTCATAACCACTTGTAACTACAGCTCTAGGGGTCTACAAGCATATGGAGTCTAGAAGAAGGACTCAGATCCCCTGGAACTGAAGTTACAGATGGCTGTGATCCACCATGTGGATGCTGCGAATCGAGCTCAGGTCCTCTGGAAGAGCTGCAAGCCAGAGCACAGAGCCTCCAGTCTCCAATTTTGATGAACTCTAAAGTCACAAGTTACTTTTTCTTTTGTTATTGTTGTTTTGCTGTTTTGGTATCATATTTGGGAAATCACTGCTTAGTCCAAGGTCTTGAATATTATTAAGTCATATGTTTCTTTCTAACAGTTACATTTTTTAACACATTTAGAGTTTTCTTCCAGTTTGAATCAACTTTTGCATATAGCATGAAATAGAGACCCAAACTTACTCATTTGCTTTTAGCTATTCAGGTGTCCCTAGCACCATTTGCTGCAAAGCCTTTCTTTCTCCAAGGAATGGGTCTCAGCATCCTTACTAGACATCCTGACCTTAGATGCATGGGTCTGCTTCTACACTTTCCACTATATTTCTTTTGATACATATGCCTCTATTTTTCTGTGACTCTGCTTTCTTTATTGTCTTTTTTTTTTAAGTAAAGAATTATTAAGACTACAGATTGTTATTTAGGATTTTGAAAATCCACATTTATTAAAATTAAGTATGAATTTGAGGATCAACTTGTACATTTATTCAAGAACATTTGCTTTATTGATGTGTTTGCATTAACTGATCTGTGGATCAATTTGGAGAGTTTTGTCATCTGAATGCTATTTCAACTCATGAACACATGATGCTTGTATACTTTTCTGTGTGTCTTTATTTTAGCAGTGCATTCTGAAAATATGTAGCGATGTTATATCATTTTGATTAGATGCATTAAGTATTTTATTGTGATACTTTAAATGTGATTACTTTATTTTTTCAGATAGTTCACAGCCAGTATATAGATACAGAATGCATTTTCTTTGTGCTGATCTTACTCTGGCAATTTTGCTGAAGTCTTTTCTTAGCTTCAGTAGTTATGGAATGCATTGAATGAAATACATATACATGAAATACAAACACATACAGGTAGAACTAAGACAAGCTAAATACCATTGGATCAGAGAGGCAGTGTTGCTTCTTCCAATTTGGATCTCTACATCCCCACTCTGCTTCTTTATGGCTGCTTCTCTTGTCTGTCTGTGTACCTGTGTCTGTGCCTGTACCTGCATGTCTCACATTGCTTTCACATTGCTTCTGATGTTGTCTGTGAGTCTTTTTTAAACTCCACCCATCTTTTGGTTAGTGTGTAAATAAAATATCATCTCGTCTTTTAAATTTCAATTTATTTTGCCTTTGAATTGAAATAAATCTCTCATAGCAACAAATGGGCAGAGTGTGATCTTTACCGCATTCTGCCAATATTTCTCACTTCATTAGAGATTTTCACTGCTAAATTTAAAGTGTGATAAGGTGGGCTTTCTACATGTTTGCTATTTTTTTCCTCTATGTCATATCTTTTTGTTTCTCACATCCTCTGTTCCTGCCTTATGTTTTGTTAAATATACATTTTCTAATCTACCATTTTTAAATTTTTCTCCACAGTTTAAGTTATTTTCTTAGTTATAAACTGGGGATCACAATTAACATTTTAAAATTTAAAGCAATCTATTTTTTATGATTCACTTATATTTCTTCAAATCATAGATTCTTTGCTTGAATGCCATTCTAATGAATCTAGACTTGCTAAACTCAATTCATTGCCAGAAAAATATGCTCACAAAATATGCTTTCTTTTTTCAAGATGAAATTTGATATGACGTGTTGCAATCTGCTGTTTAGTTTTTGTTGTTGTTGTTGTTTTAGCCATTGTTGACAGAATGCATAATCCACTTTTAGACTATGTTTTTTGTTCTTGTTGTTGTTGGTGGTGTGGTGGTTGGTTTTGTTTTGTTTTGTTTTGACAGGATCTCACTATGTAGCCCTGGAACTCACTATATAGACCAGGCTGGCCTTGAATTCACAGACATCCACCTGCCTCTGCCTGGATCTATGGTATATATAAGCATGGTTGCCCTTTAATTTACTTTTATTAATAAATCAGTGATATAGTTAGTCATATATCTTTTCTAGCATTTTTTAGACTATAAGTGAAGTTTTTAAAAGTCTGCATCAAAATATATGAGTTAAAACTAGAGCCATGGTGGTATATCTCTTTAATCCCAGTGTCCATGAGGAAAAGGCAGATCTCTGTAAGTTCAAGGCCAGCCTGGTGGACAGAGTGTGTTTCAGAACACCCAGTACAACAGACACCCTGTCTCAAAAAGGAATAAAAATGGGTAGAGTTGCAAAATTACATTTTGCTTCTACTTGTGAAATTGGGGTTTACAGGGAACTTGACTCAAAGTCAGCTATTTCCTAAATTCACAGAGAGAGTTTTTTCAAAAATTGGTTTGCTTAATATAAGTGCCTTCATTGCTCTGAAGTATGTCCTGGACAAATTCCCCTTTCAAACCTTGTATAATAGCAAACCATGATAAGTCCTATTATATACATCTAAGCAAATTGTCTTTTTTTATTATGCTATAATTTATTTGTTATAATTCAAATCTTTTTTCTTCATCATAAATTTTATATAACTATTGTCATTCAACTCACACATAGTCACCACGTACTGTCAACCATTGTTATATAAATACCGAATCAACTTTGGTTAATGTGAAGAATTTCCCTTACACATTTCACTTAGAATATTTCTCTGTGTGAAAGTATAATTAGTTCAATAAGTGGCCACAACTATAAAATAAAAGGTATACATATATACCTTTTTCCTATTTTTCAGTTATAGATAAAAATGAGTTGGATACTTAATCGAAAATGGACAATCTAATTTTAGTTAAGCCAACTTAGTTTCAATGAAATATAAAATGTTTGTTTCCATGTGCTCCATGTCTTTACATTGTTATCTCCACAAACATTTTTTCTAGCTTGTACATGTTCCTGTGTAGCTTAATAATTATTGCCCAATTCAAGTATATTAAATCATTTATAAAAGTAATTGCAAACCATAAACATAGAAATTTGGACTTTTATATGTAGGCCATTATATTTTCATTTTTTCATTTTCTATTCTTTATTTTTCTTGCTCATTCATTTATTTCTTTTCATTTTATTTATTAAAACATTGGTAGGAATAAGATGCAGTCACACATCATTATTTAAAATGGGAAGCTTATAATGCCATTCAAATGTTCTCATGTTTTTGATACTTACGTGATGTTTTAAGCCAGTATCTCTAATATTTATAATGTTACTGTATTTGCTTTTTAAGGGGCTGGAGAGTGTCTCGGTGGTTAAGAGCAGTAGCAGCAGCAGCAGCAGTAGTCATAGTAATAGTGTATATGTCTGTTTATGCATCCATTGAGAATATGGCAATTAAAATGAAGAAAATATTTTATATATAAATATTAAAATTTCAGGAGTAGGACAGTTCTTTAAAGTGGCCAATTTTGTTTTATAGAAAAAACATGTTATGTTTATAAGAAAAACAATGTAAACATAATAGTTAAGAGGTGAGGTGTGCTTTCTAATCTCAATACTTAGGAGCCAGAGTCAGGCAGAGTCAGGCACTCAGGCCAGAGAAACCCACCTACCAGACAGCAGAACGCACTATCAAAAGCTTAATACAGTCAACAACTGTGGTTATTGATCTTTTTCATTCTGCAGATTCTTTGCCAGGTAGCAATTCATTTCATCCATTCAGACAAGATGGCTTTGCTTGCCACACAGTGCTGAAGAAAAAGAGCGTGGACTACTTAAAGAAACATGTCTGTAAACACAGGAGATACAGAGTTGGTCAGTGAAGGAGCACACGGGCAGTTTAGTTTTACAAAATAGTCTGTAAAAGTCTGCCGCTCAACTCCCTCTTTACAGAATTTAAGAGAGATTTGCTAGAAACATATAGCTTATGAACACGGGGACCTCTTTAAGCACCAGCATGCTTGTTTGTAAATAAAAGTGGAAAATATTATATCTGATGGCTGAATTGATACCAGATGATCAGAGTGGACAAGTGAATTGGCATCTGCAAAACACTTAAGAGTATGGCACAGCAATTCATTCTCATACATTTTCATGAGTATTATTGTTATGTATAGCTTCAGGACCATGTCAGTAGACCTCATGTAATAAAAATGTAGTTTGGACTAAGCCTTGTTGAGGTTTCCCCTCATTTTCTTTTTTCTCTTCTTGTCCTTTCACCTCTCCCTCCCTCCCTCCCTCCCTCCCTCTCTCCCTCTCTCTCTCTCTC
>JADRCD010226549.1:37453-55951 GCA_019843815.1 Montemys delectorum
ATAATAATTTCACATGTAAACATAATAGCTTAATATGTACTTATTAAAATGTATACATAATTATAAAGTTAAGGTCTTATGGTTGATTCTTTCATATCTAAAATTATATTTAATATAAATTAGTTGTAATAAATTATTCATGAGAACTTTTATCTATTATTAAATATTCTCCATTGTTATTTTTAATTAGATAAAGCTCTTATATAATTGTCTTGCTTATTTAGATTATTAACTAACTATTACTTGTCATTGATCAATGTTGGACATATAATTGATAAATCAATACTTGTAATTGATTTGCAATATGTCACTTCAATCTGTGACTGTATTTGTGGTTTCACAAATGGAATTATGGAGTTATTCCAAAAATAGAATTATGGGTTTAGATAATTTGGCTATTTTAAAATTCCTTGGAGTTGGAGAGATGGCTCACAGTCAAGGAGACTTGCTATTCTTGCAGAGGACCAGAGTTCTGTTCCTAGCCCCTACAGTAGGCTACACAAAACTGTCTGTAACTCCAGCTCCAAGAGATTTGATGCCCTCTTCTGGCCTTCAAGGGAACCTGCACACATGTTGCAGACACACAGGAATCAAAATACAAATACATCTTTAAACTTTCCCAATAAATATATCAAAATTTCCTGGAATTTTTGCTTTAGATTCATATTCATTTAACACTTGTCAGAATTAGTTTTTTTTTTTTTTTTTGCTGTTTTCCAGATTTAAGTAGGTCACTTATCTGTGGTTCTCAGTGATAAATGGCATCATGTCCTTTAAAATATGTACGATTATAGTAATTCACATTGCAAAGTTTACAATTCACAACTTACATTATTTTCACAATGTGTGCTTATATTTTAGCTAGAGCGATTTTTAGAAGTGTAGAGGCTGGGGTTTCTACCATAACATTGAGAGAAACACTTGGTGGGGGGGGTACTGCGGGGGGGGGGGGGGGGGGTTGGGTGAGACTCACAATATTGACTCTTCAGGTTTTTTTCCCTGTTTTTCTTTTCTTTTCTTTTCTTTTCTTTTCTTTTCTTTCTTTTTTTTTTTTTTTTGAGACAGGGTTTCTCTATGTAGCCCTGGCTGTCCTGGAACTCACTCTGTAGACCAGGCTGGCCTCGAACTCAGAAATCCGCCTGCCTCTGCCTCCCAAGTGCTAGGATTAAAGGCATGCATCATCACCGCTTGGCTTGACTTCAATTTGTAAGGCCTATAGTTTTCATAAAGTTACATTACTGTTTATAGTGTTCAGAATACACTTTACCAAAATTCTGAGGTAGTGTTAAAAATACCCTCACTGTATTTTCAAAACGAAACTCATTTCTAATAAGGGGTTTATAATTTATCATCCAACAGTTTTGCTCAACGTCTAAATATAAAAATCACAGATTTAAATGGACCAGCTGCTTCTCAATACAGAGTATAAATTGATGGATTAATGAATGAGTGAAGCGGTGAGAACCAAGCAAGAGTTGAGAGTAAGAATATGGTAGCCCTTTCCAATAACGATACAGTTCAGCATGTTGGCTTGCCACCTTCCCCGTTTTATGCACCATGCCACCAACATCCTCAGTGGACACAGATTATTACTATTTTTTAACACAGGAAGAGGGGCTAGGGTACGCAGATACAGCCTATGCTTTTTGAACACTATTTAATTTTGCTATCTAAAAACCGGCCAGCCCCTTTGCCCCATTTACAATGAAATCAGCCACAACCTGTGATTCTGTGAGGGCTTCTTTGACTTAGGCAGCATGGAGGTCTGATTTTTCCTTAGGAAACACGTTTCTTGGTCACGTGGTTCCTCTTCCTTTGGGGGTTTCAATTCCTGAGCACTGTTGTGGGGAATGAAAAGATGCCGGAGGCTGAGCGTGGGTCCGTACAAGTGCTAACCAGGAGAAACGGTGGGCTGCCCTCTGAGCCATCTACTACCTTTGGACACTCTGGCTCGCGCAGGCGCGCTCTCCTCTCCCCCCCCCCCACCAGCCCCGCCCTCACTGCACCTGCCAGGTCATAAACCTTCGCCCACCCACACCCGCTTCTCCTGGCGGTCCGGGCTTGCCCCTCCTTGATTGGCCAGGAGTCCCTGGAGCGCGTCCAATCAGAAGCCCTCCTGTGCGACCTATTCCCGCTCCTCCCGCCCTGCGGGCCTCGCTGGCGCCCAGGTTCTTTGTGACTGGTGCTCGCAGAGGTCACTCAGCGGTGTGCGATCGGCGGGCGGGGCTGGCTCAGGTGCCGCGGCGCGGGACAGACGCGGTGGGCGAGGGGGCGGTCGCGCCGCGACGTCTGCGGCGTGAGGCTTCGCGCGTGAGCGGCGCGGGCGCCGGGCCTGGCCGCCGAGCTCCAGTGGCCGGCGCGGAGGTCGTTGACGCGGGCCCGGTTGGAGGCGCGTCTGTCGCTGTGAGCGCGGCGTCGAGGTTCTCGGACCATGGAGGACCCGCAGCCGCTGCCACAGCCGGAGCTGCCGCTGTGTGACAGCCTCATCATCTGGGTGAGTGTGGTTCCGTGCTGGCCGGCGAGGGCCACCTGCGGGGCGAGCGGAGCACCGAGCCTCCGGCTGCCACGTACACCTCCTCCGCTGCCTTTCAGTCCGAGACTCTGAGAGCTCCGCCTCGCACAGGTGGCCGGGAGGCGCGGGCAGCCTCGGTTCCCAGATTGCTGTCCCTTTGGGCCCACACAGCACCCTTGGTGCTTTAGACACATCTTAAAGAGAGATGGCCAAGCTACCTTTGACCTGGGAACTCTTTTTCGTTTTTTCCTCTTCCTCCCCTTCCCTTCTTAATACCTCTCCTTTTTTTAAAGTAAAAAAGAATTTTTGATTGTTTACGGTTGATCCATGTGCAGGATTTATTAGCGCAGATCGCCTCTGTCATCAGATTTTTCCAGTATTCCGGTGAGCAAAATGGTTTCTAACCTGTTGAAATTGCCTGGATATGACAGAACTGGCATTCAGGTGTGATTCCTAAACCTTTATTGTGCCAGGATAATATTTGATGCCCTACAAATGGGTGTTGCTATCTCTGATCGCTCAACCCAGTTGTATAATTGCGTAGAGTAGTCTGTCTGATTGGAATGTAAGTAGATTGGATCAGGGGGATTACATCCTCCAAGAGATTGACTAGCCATCTTCTAATTCGAGCAAATCCAAAGGACAGATAAGAAAGATCTCTGAGTGTTTGAAATTTGTAGTAACTTGCACTTTAGACTTTAATAATATGTTTTAAGTAGAATGCCGGTAGTTAGGATTTCAGGGTTAAAGCATTTAGCTCATTGTGGATCTGCGTGTTTATTTAAATTACTGTTTAGGTTTAGATATTGTATTTAAGATTGTCAGGAAAGAAGGCAGTATTACTTTAATGATCTGCTTTGTTTAAAAACAAATGTCTAATCATAGGGTGTGTTCAGGTCTGCAATTTTGTGCTCTGATCATCTGACTGAAATGGTAAACTGGGTTCTTTATGAGGTCACTGACTTCCCTATGAGGCCACATGAAGTACAAGATTTTCTTAAACTATGTTGCAATATTTCCAAGTGCTATGACCCTATCTTTTCTTAAAGTAGTATTTTGACCTTCTACTTTGTGCTAGGATCCTAGGAACTAGTTTAATTAGCAGATTTGTGTATCATTACAATGGAAAGCAAAGTTCCCCAAGATCTGAAAAAAAACGAGAGAAAAGAAAAAAGAGCCAGATAAGGATTCATTGACAACAGAGGGTGGTTGGTTAGCTATTGCTAACTGGCTCCTGCAGTGCTCATCCAGGCTGCTGTACACTGGAGAAAATTGAATGGCTGGAAAGCAGTTATTGCTTCTAATCATCTTGTAGATGCTCTGTTCTCCCTGACACTGTCCAGCTTGGTGATGGGGAGTGACCTGGGAGTTCTGATTCTCTTTAGGAAGCTTCAGTGAAACTCTGCTTCTACATGCAGACCTCCAGTTAGACCAGCACCATTTATTGAAGATGCTTTTTTCTCCCCACTATATGGTTTTGGCTTCTTTGTCAAAGATCAAGTGTCCATAGGTGTGTGGGTTTATTTCTGCATCTTCAGTTCTATTCCATTGTTTGTCTCTGTACCAATACCATTCGGTTTTTATCACTATTACTCACTAGTACATACAGCTTGAGGTCACGAATGGTGATTCTTTCAGAAGTTCTTTTACTGTTTAGAATTGTTTTTGTTTTAGATATCCTAGTTTTTTGTTTTTCTGTATGCAGTTGAGAATTGCTCTTTCCATGTCTTTGAAGAATTGTGTTGGACTTTTGATGGGGATTGCAGTGAATCTGTAGATTGTCTTTGGTAGGATGGCCATTTTTACTATGTTAATTCTTCCAATTCATGAGCATGGGAGATCTCTCTATTTTCTGAGATCATCCTCGATTTCTTTCTTCAGTGACTTGAAGTTCTTGTCATATAGATCTTTCACTTGCTTGGTTAGAGTTATATCAAGATTTTTATATTATTTGTGGCTATTGTGAAGGGTATTGTTTCCCTAATTTCTTTCTCAGCCCATTTATCCTTTGAGTAGAGGAAGGCTACTGATGTGTTAGTAATTTTATATACTGCTGAACTTTGCTGAAGTTGTTTATCATCTGTAGGAGTTCTCTTGTGGAATTTTTGGGGTCACTTATGTATATTATCTTATCATCTGCAAATAGTGATACCTTAACTTCTTCCTTTCCAATTTGTATCCCCTTAATCTCCTCTTGTTGTCTACTTGCTCTAGCTAGAACTTTGAGTACTATATGGAATAGATAGGGAGAGAGTGGGCAGCCTTGTCTTGTCCCTGATTTTAGTGGGATTGCTTCAAGTTTCTCTCATTTTAATTTGATGTTGGCTGTTGGTTTGCTGTATATTGCTTTCTATCATGTTTAGGTATTTTCCATCAATTCATGATCTCCTGTACTTTTAAAATGAATGAGGTATTGTATTTTGTCAAAGGCTTTTTCAGCATCTAATGAGATGATGATGTGATATTTTTCTTTGAGTTTGTTTATATAGTGGTGTACATTGATAGATTTTCATATATTGAACCATCCCTGGGTTAAACCTGTCCTGGGAGGCAGACAGTGCTGTCTCTGGTTAGGGTAGGTCTTTTGTGTCCCTGGTTAGAGGAGGCCTCCTGTGTCCCTGTGTACTTGTGTCCTTGGTTAGAGGAGGCCTCCTGAGAGACAGGTAGGCTGTAGTGTCTCATAGGTGGAACAGGCTAGCCAGTTGGCCAAAGGTTCAAGTGGAGGTGCAGACTGGAAGAGGGATGGTGCTTGGTTTGGGATAGATTTCACTTGTGCTGGGCTCTATGAGTTTCTAAGCTTACATGTGTATTTGGGATGGGGGTCTCACCTGTGTTCCTGGTTATGGCAGACCTCCTGGGAGATACAGGCTGTTGGGGTCTGGGGCAGGGGGTTGGCAAGCTCACAGATCTGCATCAGTTTCAGTTGGAGATATAGACCAGAAGGGGATGATGCTCAGGCAGAGCAGGCCAAATTTCTTTTCTTTTAGACTTTCATTTTAGTCAGTTTGGCAAGTCTAGTGAGTGTAACATCATCTGTCCCTTTATGACTTGAAATTTTTCTCCATCTTGTTTTCTAGGAACTTCATTCATACTTTTCTCTTTGCCAGACATACCATAATTGGTCTTTCTTGATGTGCATGAAGGCCACACACCTCTATGACCGGCATGCTGCATTGATTTTATGTTCTATAAAGAACTTGTGCTTTTAAACACACATTTGTATTGGAGACTTTGTATCTTTTCTTCCCAATACCTAGAAATACTCTTTTAGCTCATTTATTGTGGAGATAGGACAACTTGAGGGAACAGCTTCTCCATGGGAGTTCCAGGAATTGAACTCATGGCAAGTTTAGTAGCAAGTGCTTTTTTTCTACTGATAGGAGCCATCTCACTGATTCCTATCGGGAGGGTTGTGCCTAGTATGTTAAGCTACTAATCATACCTATTTTATAAAATGTTGATAATAAAACTTTAAGTTACACATGCAAAGTTAACATATATATAGAAAATGCTGGCAAGTGGCAGCCACAATGTTTTGTTCCCTTTAAAGGCGTCCTGTGTCCTGCAGTTTCTCTGTCCCCACCCAGTTGCAAGATTCTTGTTTCACATCTCATATAACCCATGCTGACATGTGTCTCCATGCTGCCCATATTTTATAAACAGGATGGTTGCTTACAAGCCATATATTACCTCCCTTTATGTAAGCACATAAGCTATTCTGTATCTCTATTAGATCTCTGTCTTCCTTACTATAACTCCTTAGTGACTATTTCTCTAAAGCCAAGATGTATCAAAACTACTAGATTTAATGTTGCTGGAGATTTGAACATGTGTTTTCCTGGTTCAGGAAAACTTGTCCAGATTGTGCTAGTAGCCACTGAGCATGTAACCACATAGCCTGGTCTAATTATGTTCCCTCCTTTCCTTAATTCTCCCAACCATCTTCTGTGGTAGAAACGTTGCCAGTTGTTTCTGATTACATAGTTTTCCTAAAGATAAAATATAGTCCAAGTGTTTGTTACAGTCCTGTAGCTTCCTAACCCTACCTATCTCTTCAGTTGCCTTGATTGACAGTCTTTTCTCATCCTCCATAGTACTGACAATCTAATGATAATAAAAAGTATGCTCTTAAAAATACTATCTTTTCTCTTGTATCCGTGTGACAAAAATACTCATGCATCCTGATGCTTTCTTCCTTCCTCTGTCCCTTGACTTCAAAATTTTGCTGTTTAACCCTCAAGACCTTTCACCCAGGAATGTTCTACAAGAAGGTTTTCCAATTTTAATTATATTTATTGACTTTTTCTTCTTTCAAAAATATTTTATGTATACTGTTATTGTATACTGATTATGTTATCTCAATGTGACATGCCATGTTCTTTTCTTATTTTTTTTAAAACTTTTTTATTGGTTATTTTATTTATTTACATTTCAAATGTTATCCCCCTTCCCATTTCCTCCTCCACAAACATCCTATCCTAGCCCCCCCTGGTTCTATGAGGGTGCTCCCCCACCCTCCTACCCACTTCTGCCTCACTGCCCTAGCATTCCCCTATGCTGGGGCATCAAGCCTTCACAGGACCAAGGGCCTCCCCTCCCATTGATGCCAGATAAGGCCATCCTCTGCTACATATGAAGCTGGAGCCATGGTCCCCTTATGGTTGGTGGTTTAGTCCCTGGGAGCTCAGAGGGAGGTATTCTGGTTGGTTGATATCGTTGTTCTTCCTATGGAGTTGCAAACCTCTTCAGCTCCTTCAGTCCTTGCCCTAACTCCTGCATTGGGGGCCCAGTGCTCAGTTTGATGGATCATTGACAGCAAGCATCCACATCTGTATCAGTAAGACAGGGCCTCTCAGGAGGCAGCTGTATCAGGCTCCTGTCAGCAAGCACTTCTTGGCATCAGCATTAGTGACTGGGTTTGGTGGCTGCATATGGGATGTATCCCTGCGTGGGACAATCTCTGGATGGCCTTTCCTTCAGTCTCTGCTCCACTCTTTGTCTCCCTGTATTTCCTTTAGAGGGGAACAATTCTGGGTTAAAATTTTTGAGAAGAGTGGGTGAGCCCATCCCTAAACCTAGGGACGCCAGGAAATCAAGAGGCTCTCAGGACCCAACGGGGATGACATTAGCTGAAATATCCAACAAAGGGGGAGGAGAACTTGTAGAGACCATATCAAGAGGTTAGGCACAGCCCCCCTTTTCTTAATTCTTACTGATAGTTACTTTGAGGGAGAATCTGGTGCATTTCCCTTGTAATCCTATCAAATCTCAAAATGTACAGAATCATAGTAAGTTATGCTGGAAGAAAATTCTATGATTTTAATAGTTAAGTGGCAAACTTGAGGAAAGTAAGCGAAAAGCAAAAAAAAACCCTATTCCCTTCCCCCTTCCCCTGTTCAACAACCCACTCTCTCCCTGTTCCTGGCCCTGGCATTCCCCTACACTGAGGTATAGAACCTTCACAGGACCAAGGGCCTCTCCTCCCATTGATGACCACTTAGGCCAACCTTTGCTATACATGTGTTGCTGGAGCCATTAGTCCCACCATGTGTGTTCTTTGGTTGGAGGTTTAGTCCCTGGGAGCTCTGAGGGTACTAGTTAGTTCTTATTCTTGTTCGTCCTAAGGGGCTACAAACTGCTTCAGATCTTTGGGTCCTTTCTCTAGCTCCTTCATTGGGGACCCTGTGCTCAGTCCAATGGATGACTGTGAGCCTCTAACTCTGTATTAGTGGGGTACTGTCAGAGTCTCTCAGGAGACAGCTGTATCAGGCTCCTGTCAGCCAGCACTTGCTGGCATCCACAATAGTGTTTGGATTTGATGATTGAATATGGGAAGGATTCCCAGGTGGAACAGTCTCTGGATTGTCCTTTCTTCAGTCTCTGCTCCATACTTTGTCTCTGCAACTCCTTCCATGGGTATTTTGTTGCCCCTTCTAAGGATTGAAGTATGCACACTTCCTTCTTCTTGAGTTCCTTTGGTTTGTGCATTGTACTTTGTGTATTCTGATCTTCTGGGCTAATATCCACTTATCAGAGAATGCATACCATGTGTGTTCTTTTGTGATTGGGTTACCTCACTCAGGATGATACTCTCCAGATCCATTCCTTTCTCTAAGAATTTCATAAATTCGTTGATGTTGATTTTAATAGCTGAGTAGTACTCCATTGTGTAGATGTACCACATTTTCTATATCCATTCTTCTGTTGAGGGACATCTGGGTTGTTTCCAATTTCTGGCTATTATAAATAAGGCTGCTATGAACATAGTGGAGCATGTGTCCTTATTACATGTTGGAGCATCTTCTGGGTATATGCCCAGGAGTGGTATAGCTGGGTCCTCTGGTAGTACTATGTCAAATTTCCTGAGGAACCGCCAAACTGATTTCCAGAGTGATGTACCAGCTTGCAATCCCACCAGCAATGAAGGAGTGTTCCTCTTTCTCCACACCCTTGCCAGCATCTGCTGAGTTTTTGATCTTAGCCATTGTGACTTGTGTAAGGTGGAATCTCAGGGTTGTTTTGATTTGCATTTCCCTTTGATAACTAAGGATGTTGAAACTTTTTTTTTTTTTTTTGGTTTTTCGAGACAGGGTTTCTCTGTATAGCCTTGGCTGTCCTGGAACTCACTCTGTAAACCAGACTGGCCTCAAACTCAGAAATCCACCTGCCTCTGATTTGCAAGTGCTGGGATTAAAGGCGTGCGCCACCACTGCCCAGCGAAACATTTCTTTAGGTGCTTCTCAGCCATTTGGTATTTGTCAGTTGAGAATTCTTTGTTTAGCTCTGTACCCCATTTTTTAATAGGGTTATTTGGTTCTCTGGAGTCTAACTTCTTGAGTTCTTTGTATACATTGGATATTAGCCCTCTATCAGATATAGGATTGGTAAAGATCTTTTCCCAATCTGTTGGTTGCCATATTGTCCTATTGACAGTGTCCTTTTGCATTACAGAAACGTTGTTTTTATGAGGTTCCATTTGTCAATTCTTGATCTTAGAGCATAAGCTGTTTGTGTTCTGTCAGGAAATTTTCCCCTGTGCCCATGTGTTTGAGGCTTTTCCTCTCTTTTCTTTTCTTTAACTTTTCTTTTTTTCTTTTTGTTTTAAAATGAAAGCTTTATTTTCTGAGGGCTCAGGGAGGTAGCCAGTTCAGGATCTGAACTACATCCCAGAAGGGAGATTGTACAACATTTTTATTTTTTTATTTTTTTTACTCTTTTTATTAGATGTTTTCTTTATTTACAATATCTCCTTTCCCAGGTTCCCTTCCCCCCCCAAAAAAAAACCCAAAAAACAAAAAAGAAGAAAAAAGAAAAATAAAATAAAAAACAAAAACTAAAACAAACCCCTGTTCCCTACCCCCTACCTCTGTTCACCACCCCACTCTCTCCTGCTTACTGGCCCTGGCATTCCCCTATACTGGGGCATAGAACCTTCACAGGGCCAAGGGCCTCTCCTTATTGATGACCAACTTGGCCATCCTCTGCTATACATATGCTCCTGGAGTCATTAGTCCCACCGTGTCTACTCTTTGGTTGGTGTTTTAGTCCCTGGGAGCTCTGAGGGTACTAGTTAGTTCATACTGTTGTTCATCCTAAGGGGCTGCAAACTCTTCAGCATCTTAGGTTCTTTCTCTAGCTCCTTCATTGGGGACCCTGTACTCAGTCCAATGGATGGCTGTGAGCCTCTACTTCTGTATTAGTCGGGTACTGTTAGAGCCTCTCAGGAGACAGCTGTATCAGGCTCCTGTCAACCAGTACTTGCTGGCATCCACAATAATGTCTGGATTTGATAATTGAATATGGGAAGGATTCCCAGGTGGAGCAGTCTCTGGATTGTCCTTCCTTCAGCCTCTGCTCCATACTTTGTCTCTGCAACTCCTTCCATGGGTATTTTGTTCCCCATTTTAAGAAGGAATAAAGTATCCACACTTTGGTCTTCCTTCTTGAGTTTCTTATTGTTTGTGGTTTGTAGTTTTTGTATTCTGATCTTCTGGGCTAATATCCACTTAACAGAGAATGCATACCATGTGTATTCTTTTGTGATTGGGTTACCTTACTCAGGATGATATTCTCCAGGTCCATCTATTTCCCCATGAATTTCCTAAGTTCATTGTTTTTAATAGCTGAGTAGTACTCCATTGTGTAGATGTACCACATTTTCTGTATCCATTCCTCTGTTGAGGGATATCTGGGTTGCTTGCAGTTTCTGATTATTATAAATAAGGCTGCAATGAACATAGTGGAGCATGTGTCCTTATTACATGTTGGAGCATCTTCTGAGTATATGCTCAGGAGTGGTATAGCTGGGTCCTCTGGTACTACTATGTCAAATTTCCTGAGGAATTGCCAAACTGATTTCCAGAGTGATTGTACCAGCTTGCAGTCCCACCAGCAATGAAGGAGTGTTCCTCTTTCTCCACACCCTTGCCAGCATCTGCTGTCACCTGAGTTTTTGATCTTAGCCATTCTGACTGGTGTGAGGTAGAATCCCAGGGTTGTTTTGATTTGCATTTCCCTGATGACTAAGGATGTTAGCCCTCTAGCAGATATAGGATTGGTAAAGAACTTTTCCCAATTTTTTTGTTGCTGTTTTGTCCTGTTGACAGTGTCTTTTGCAATTTTATGAGGTCTCATTTGTCGATTCTTGATCTTAGAACATAAGCTATTGGTGTTTCGTTCAGGAAATTTTCCCCTGTGCCTATGTGCTCGAGGCTCTTCCCCACTTTCTTTTCTATTAGGTTGAATGTATCTGGTTTTATGTGGAGGTCCTTAATCCACTTGGACTTGAGCTTTGTACAAGGAGATAGGAATGAATCAATTTGCATTCTTCTACATGATAACTTCCAGTTGAGGCAGCACCATTTGTTGAAAACACTGTCTTCTTTCCACTGGATGGTTTTAGCTCATTTGTCAAAGATCAAGTGACCATAGTTGTGTGGGTTCATTTCTGGGTCTTCAATTCTATTCCATTGATCCATCTGCCTGTCACTGTACCAATACCATGCAGTTTTTATCACAGTTTCTCTGTAGTACAGCTTAAGGTCCTGGATAGTGATTCCACCAGAGGTTCCTTTATTGTTGAGAATAGTTTTTGCTATTCTAGGTTTTTTGTTATTCCATAAGAATTTGGAAATTGCTCTTTCTAAGTCCGTGAAGAATTGAGTTGGAATTTTGATCAATATTGCATGGAATCTGTAGATTGCTTTCGGCAAGAGGGCCATTTTTACTATATTAGTCCTGCCAATCCATGCACCTGGGAGATCTTTCCATCTTCTGAGATCTTCTTCAATTTCCTTCTTCAGAGACTTGAAGTTCTTGTCATGCAGATCTTTTAATTGCTTAGTTAGAGTCACACCAAGGTATTTTATATTATTTGTGACTATTGTAAAGGGTGTTGGTTCCCTAATTTCTTTCTCAGCCTGTTTATCCTTTATGTAGAGGAAGGCCACTGATTTGCTTGAGTTAATTTTATATCCAGCTACTTTGCTGAGTTGTTTATCAGTTTTAGGAGCTCTCTGGTGGAATTTTTGGGGTCACTTAAGTATACTATCATATCATCAGCAGATAGTGATAATTTGACTGCTTCCTTTCCAATTTGTATCCCTTGGTCTACTTTAGTTGTCTATTGCTCTGGCTAGGACTTCAAGTACAATATTGAATAGGTAGGGAGAGAGTGGGCAGCCTTGTCTAGTCCCTGATTTTAGTGGGATTGCTTCAAGTTTCTCTCCATTTAGTTTGATGTTGGCTAGTGGTTTGCTCCTGGTTTGCTGTATATTGCTTTTACTATGCTTAGGTATGGGCCTTGAATTCCTGATCTTTCCAAGATTTTTATCATGAAGGTGTGTTGGATTTTGTCAAATGCTTTCTCAGCATCTCATCAGATGATCATATATTTTTTTCTTTGAGTTTGTTTATGTAGTGAATTATGTTGATGAACTTCCTTATATTGAACCATCCCTAGATCCCTGGCATGAAGCCTACTTGATCAAGATGGATGATTGTTTTGACGTGTTTTTGTATTCGGTTTGCATGAATTTTATTGAGTATTTTTGCATCGATATTCATAAGGGAAATTGGTGTGAAGTTTTCTTTCTTCATTAGGTCTTTGTGTGGTTTAAGGATCTGAGCAATTGTGGCTTCAAAGAATGAATTGGGTAGAGTACCTTCTGTTTCTATTTTGTGGAATAGTTTGAGAAGTATTGGCATTAGGTCTTTTTTGAATGTCTGATAAAACTGTGCACTAAATCCATCTGACTCTGGGCTTATTTTGGCTGGGAGTCTATTAATTACTGTTTCTATTTCATTAGCAAACATAAGACTATTTAGATTATTTATCTGATCTTGATTTAACTTTGGTACCTGGTATCTGTCTAGAAAATTGTCCATTTCATCCATGTTTTCCAGTCTTGTGGAATATAGGCTTTTGTAGTAGGATCTCATGATTTTTTGGATTTCCTCAGTTTCTATTGTTATGCCCTTTTTATTTCTGATCTTGTTAATTAGGATACTGTCTCTGTGCCTTCTAGTTAGTCTGGCTAAGGGTTTATCCATTTTGTTTATATTCTCAAATATCCAGCTCCTGGTTTGGTTGATTCTTTGTATAGTTCTTTTTGTTTCCATTTGGTTGATTTCACCCCTAGTTTGATTATTTCCTGCTGTCTACTCCTCTTGCATGCATTTGCTTCTTTTTGTTCTAGAGCTTTCAGATGTGCTGTCAAATTGCTGGTGTATGCTCTCTCTAGTTAGTTTCTTTTTGGAAGATCTTAAAGTTATGAGTTTTCCTCTTAGGAGTGCTTTCATTGTGTCCCATAAGTTTGGGTATGTTGTGGCTTCATTTTCATTAAACTCTAGAAAGTCTTTAATTTCTTTCTTTATTTCTTTCTTGACCAAGTTGTCTTTGAGTAGAGTGTTGTTAAGCTTCCACATGTATGTGGGCTTTCTATTGTTTATGTTGTTATTGAGGAGCAGTCTTAGTCCGTGGTGGTCTGATAGGATACAAGGAATTATTTCAATCTTCTTATATCTGCTGAGGCCTGATTTGTGACTGATTATATAATAATTTTGGAGAAAGCACCATGAGGTGCTGAGAAGAAGGTATATTCTTTTGTTTTAGGATAAAAAATTCTATAGATATCTGCTAAATCCATCTGTTTCATAACTTCTGTTAGTCTCACTGTGTTTTTGTTTAGTTTCTGTTTCTATGATCTGTCCATTTCAGAGAGTGGGGTGTTGAAATCTCCCACTATTATTGTGTGTTCTGCAGTGTATGCTTTGAGGTTTAGTAAAGTCTCTTTTATGAATGTAGATGCCCTTGCATTTGGAGCATAGAGGTTCAGGATTGAGATTTCATCTTGGTAGATCATACCTTTGATGAATATGAAGTGTCCCTTCTTATCTTTTTTGATCACTTTAGGTTGAAAGTTGATTTTATTTGATATTAGAATGTCTATTCCAGCTTGTTTCTTGGGTCCATTTGCTTGTAAAATTGTTTTCCAGCCTTTTATTCTGAGGTAGTGTCTGTTTTGTCACTGATGTGGGTTTCCTGTAGGCAACAAAATGTCAGGTCCTGTTTTTATACCCAGTCTGATAGCCTATGTCTTTTTATTGGGGAATTGAGTCCATTGATATTAATAGATATTAAGGAAAAGTAATTGTTGCTTCCTCTTATTTTTGTTGTTAGAGTTGGGATTCTGTTCATGTGGCTATCTTCTTTTAGATTTGTTGGAAGATTTCTTTCTTGCTTTTTCTAGGATGTAGTTTCCCTCCTTGTGTTGGAGTTTTCCATTTATTATGCTTTGAAGGGCTGGATTTGTGGAAATATATTGTGTAAATTTGGTTTTGTCATGGAATGCTTTGGTTTCTCCATCTATGGTGATTGAGAGTTTTGCTGGGTATAGTAGCCTGGGTTGGTATTTGTGTTCTCTTAGGGTCTGAGTGAAATCAGCCCAGGATCTTCTGGCTTTCATAGTCTCTGGCGAGAAGTTTGGTGTAATTCTGATAGGCCTGCCTTTATATGTTACTTGACCTTTTTCCCTCAGTACTTTTAATATTTTTTGTTTGTTTTGTGCATTTGCTGTTTTGACTATTAAGTGGCGGGAGGAATTTCTTTTCTGGTCCAGTCTATTTGGAGTTCTGTAGGCTTCTTGTATGTTCATGGGCATCTCTTTTTTTTAGGTAAGGGAAGTTTTCTTCTATAATTTTGTTGAAGATATTTACTGGCCCTTTAAGTTGGAGATCTTCACTCTCTTCTATACCTATTATCCTTAGGTTTGGTTTTCTCATTGTGTCCTGGATTTCCTGGTGTTTTGGGTTAGTGTCTTTTGCATTTTGCATTTTCTTTGACTGTTGTGTCAATGTTTTCTATGGTATCTTCTGCCCCTGAGATTCTCTCTTCTATCTCTTGTATTTTGTTGGTGATGCTTGCATCTATGGTTCCTGACTTCTTTTCTAGGTTTTCTATCTCCAGAGTTGTCTCTCTTTGTTATTTCTTAATTGTTTCTACTTCATATTTATGTCTGGACACTTTTGTTTAATTCCTTCACTTGTTTGGTTGTGCTTTCCTGTAATTTTTTAAGTGATTTTTGTGTTTATTCGTTAAGGGCTTCTACTTGTTTACTTGTATTCTCCTGTAATTCTTTAAGCAATTTTTGTGTTTCCTCTTTAAGGATTTGTACCTGTTTACCTGTGTTCTCCTGTATTTCTTTAAGGGAGTTATTAATGTCCGTCTTAAATTCCTCCATCACCATCATCAGATATGATTTTAGATCGAAATCTTGGTTTTCTTGTGTTTTGGGGTATCCAGGACTTGCTGTGAGGGCAGTACTAGGTTCTGATGATGCCAAGTAGTCCTGGTTTCTGTTGGTAAGATTCTTTTGTTTGTCTTTCGTCATCCGTTGATCTCTGGTGTTAGATATTCTTGCTGTCTCTAGCTGGAGCTTGTTCCTCTTGTGGGTCTGTAAGTCTGTGTCAGCACTTCTGGGAGATCAGCTCTCCTCTGATAAGATCCATGTGCAGAGGGCTGTGGATTAGTTGTCCCTCCTGAGTCCTGGGGTCAGAGCACACCATGGAGCTGGCTTAAATTTCTTATTTGTTGATTATGTTTGCATAATTATTTGCACTTGTGATATGGCTGGAGTTTGGATGTCAGAAAACAACTTGCAGTAGTTGGTTCTCTCCTTCTACTGTGTGGGTTCTAGAGATTGAACACAGGCCACCACATTTAGGAGCAAGAACCTTTACCTACTGAGCTATCTTGCCAGCCTCATGAACACCTTTATAATCAAGATTTGAAATGTTAGCAATAGCTGAAGCCATCCTAGATTGAAGAATCTCAACTGTTTGTTCTCTAACTAGTTGTTGGCTTGTTCCTGTTTCCTTTGGAGCTCATTCATAAGGTATATGTAGTTTTAGAGCTAGCACTTCTAGCTTTTATTTTCTGATCAAGTAACTTCAGTGAGATTTTAACTTTTATATGTTCAGTTATCTCAAAGTTCTTTCTCTGATGTTCTCCTTACAGTAGATATGTCTGAGTTTATATTGTTTAGAAATGCTGAATAATTTCCATTAGCATCATTGTGTTTTACTGTGTTAGGCTTGATTTTATGTAATAATGTGTTTATTTCTATACAAAATTTACACAATCTTAGAAAAATAGTTTTGCATCTGTATTTAAACAAAATAAACTCAATTTTAGTTGCTTTCTATTTGTTCTGTATTGTAAGAATAGCACAACAGTAAGGGGATATATGTTTTGTGTCATTTTAGCTGCAGACATTCAAGACTGCCTCACCCTGTCAAGATGTCAAACAGCTGACTAATGGAGTGACCATGGCACAAGTTCTTCATCAAATGTGAGTAGTGACCAAAGTCCTCTTCATTACAATGTGAATTTAGTAACAGCTGGAACACTTATGTAAAGGTGATGGATCAGGCATATAGCACCAAGGCATCCTTTCACCTAGGGAACAAGAACAGTTTACTACATCATGATTCCCTGCTTGTTTATAAAGATACATTTAAACCAAACAATTGATAAAGATTAATGTATCATTCTAGAGGAGAAGGCTATTTCTTAACTGACCTGGGTTGTTCTTACTGATGTGGGCTGTCCTTTGAGGACCTTTATATGGAGATTCTTAGAGACTTTTCTAGTTAAGTTTCTGGGCTTGGGTATGTTAGTGTATACTAAACATTATTTAAAAGTTATGAGTTCAGAGTTGGCTCTTTGTGCTATTGAGGGTATAGTTTATATTGTAGACTGCAATCTGAATCCCTGGACTATAGTTGGCAAATATTAGGAAGTAATAGATTTAAGAATTTTCAATATAATTATTTAAAATGAGATCAAGTTTCTTTCTGTTTTGACTTCATTGCTCTTCAGTCAGAGATTGTTATATTGACTTCTTTCCATCTAGAGGATGAAACTGACTTCAAAAACTCTGTAGATGGAGCTGCAAAAACCTTTATGCTGTTCCTAGAAAAACAGCTTAAAATTATTTCAACATCTTAATGATTTTGAATTTGCAAAATTATTTAATTTGAATATGCAGATTTTCTAGTTAACTTAAAACAAAATAACATTTTCTTTAGTCACTGAAAAATATTCTTTACTTCCCAACTTTCTTTCTTTTTTAATTTTTTTATTTTAATTTATTTACATTTCAAGTATTATCCCCTTAACCAGTTTCCCCCCCTCCCCCTGCTTGTATGGGTATTCCTCCACCCACCTACCCACTCATGCCTCCCCACCCTCTATTCCCCTACACTGGGGCATCTACGAGGCCTTCATAGGACCAAGGACCTCTCCTCCCATTGATGCCTGAGAAGGCCATCCTCTGCTATATATGCAGCTGGAGCCCTGTGTACTCCTTGGTTGGTGGCTTAGTCCCTGGGAGCTCTGGGGGCTCTGGTTGGTTGATATTATTGTGCTTCCTGTGGGGTTGCAATCCCCTTCAGCTCCTTCAGTCCTTTCTCTAACTCCTCCATTGGGGACCCCAGACTCAGTGCAACTGTTGGCTGCGAGCATTTGCCTCTGTATTTGTAAGGTTCCGGCAGGGCTGGTAAGATTTGCTGAAGGAGGCAGAGGCAGGAGGAGTATAGCCCAGGAGTAAAGTCCAGGAGTATAGCCCAGGAGAGCCTGGGCTATACTTCCCAACTTTCTTAAAATAATTTTCAATGTTTTATTTATATCTTGCTTTAAAACAATCTATGTGACCAAAGCCATGCACTCAACATGGTACTTCTTGTTTCAAGACACCATCATTGCTTGATGATGGAGTGTGTATTTTGCTGCTTCCATTGTGAATTTTTTTTTCCGAGACAAGGTTTCTCTGTGTAGCCCTGAGTGTCCTGGAACAGTTGTCTGAGGTATGACATTAGTCATGGGAATGAACTTAGTAATGGGTTCTGTAGTCCTTACCTTTAGCTTGGATATGTAATATACATCTCTTTTAAACATACTTGTAGACAGTTCAGTTGTGAAAAAAAAAATCATGGGGAAAAATAAACCCCTAGCTATTTTAGGTTTCTAGGGCTGCTGTAAGAGTGCCACAGGCTGTGTAGCTTCACACAACACAACTTTATTTTCTTACAGTTCTTGTAATTAGAAGACTTAAGTCAGTGTTGGAGGGGCTGTCCTCATTCCAAAGCTTCAGGGAGAGGATCCTCCTTGTGCTTCTGTTTGGCTTTCCTGTGTTTATACCTATGGCTGTTCCAATTTAAGGGCACTAGTTTAATCATTTTAAGTCAGGATGATCTCTTCCTACCTTCATTAATTCAGTGAACAATCAACTTGTTTTCTAAATAAGGTCACAATTTTAGGCACAGAGTTCAAAGAAACATATCTTTTTTGGAAATGTAGCTCTGTATACTACTACCAAGAATGCATTCCGCTTCCCTGGAAGCAAGGCTTACCTTTGTCTCTTGACAAGCTATATATGTTCATGTATGTTTATATTTATTTTTTGACTGGATATCTTTGCAAAGAG
>JADRCD010226553.1:2491-26969 GCA_019843815.1 Montemys delectorum
CCAGTTACACTCCAAAGAACCAAACAAACTTATTTTAAAAATGAGGTGCAGAGCTAAACAAAGAATTCTCAACTGAGGAATACCAATTGGCTGAGAAGCACCTAAAGAAATGTTCAACATCCTTAGTCATCATGGAAATGCAAATCAAAACAACCCTGAGGTTCCACCCCATACCAGTCAGAGTGGCTAGGATAAAAATTCAGGTGACAGCAGATTGTGGAGAGGTTGTGGAGAAGAGGAACACTCCTTCATTGCTGGTGGGATTGCAAGCTGGTACAACCACTCTGGAAATCAGTGTGATGGTTCCATAGGAAATTGGACATAGTTCTACCAGAGGACCCAGCCATACCACTCCTGGACATTTACCCAGAAGATGCTCCAACATGTAATAAGGACACATGCTCCACCATGTTCATACCAGTCTTATTTATAATAGCCAGAAACTGAAAACAACCCAGATGTCCCTCAATGGAAGAATGGATACAGAAATTGTGGTACATCTACACAATGCTTCATAGTTGGAGTACTACTCAGTGATTAAAAATAATGAATTTATGAAATTCTTAGAGAAATGAATGGATCTGGAGAATATCATTCTGAGTAAGGTAACCCAATAATAAAAGAACACATATGGTATGCACTCTCTGATAAGTGGATATTAGCCCAGAAGTTCAGAATACACAAAGTACAAACCACAAACCACAAGAAACTCAAGAAAAAGGAAGACCAAAATATGGACACTTCATTCCTTTTTAAGAGGGGGAACAACATACCCATGGAAGGAGTTGCAGAAACTAACTATGGAGCAGAAGGAAGGACAATCCAGCCTGATATAGCTGTCACCTGAGAGGCTCTGACAGAATCTGAGTAATACAGATGTAGAGGTTCACAGCCATCCATAGAACTGAGTACAGGATCCCCAATGAAGGAGCTAGAGAAAGGACCTAAGGAGCTGAAGGTTTTGCAGCCCCTCGGGATGAACAGCAATATTAACTTACTTGTACCCTCAGAGCTCCCAGGAACTCAACCCCCAACCAAAGAGTACACATGGTGGAACTAAAGGCTCCAGCAGCATATGTATAGTAGAGGATAGCCAAGTCGGTCATCAATGGGAGAAGAGGCCCTTGGGCCTGTGACAGTTCTATGCCCCAGTCTAGGGGAATGCCTGGGACAGTAAGCAGGAGAGGGTGGGGTGGCGAGCAGAGGGAGGGAGAGGGGGAGGTAACAGGGGTTTGTTCTTGTTAATTTTTTGTTTTTTGTTTTTTTTTGGGGGGGAATTGGGACAGGGGATATGACATGTAAATAAAGAAAACATCTAATAAAAAAAGTACAGTTCCTCACTGTTAGTGATCATAACCATGCTACATTTTAATTCTTAAATAGTCAACAAGAATCAGTGATGAAATCCAACCATATGTGGCTCATATCACATGCTAAATAACATATGTTAGACTTCACACACAAAAAAATTGGCCTGTATTTGCCTGAAACTCAATGTAGACCGTATCATCGAATGAGGTTCCTATGGCCACACTAATCTGTACATTTTTACACTGTAAAGGCATATTCTAAAATGAACATAAGAGATTAACCACAAAACATTCTGGCCAAGATATGATGAAAATGAATGGAAAACCTTTACTTCTTCTTTCTTCTACCACACCAAATCACCTAGGCTCTGTAAGTGAACAACTGCTGCAGCCTTTCGCCACAAGTGACCAGGATACAATCTCCAATGGAAACCTGAATTCTTCTATTCCTAGCCAGTCTCCCTTTCTCTTTCCTTCGTTGCAGCCCCTCAATGCCACCTGACACATCTTGCTACAGAAACAAAGGGCAGTGCTGAAGAAATGATAGGATGAATGCAGATTTTTACATTACCCTATGATTCTCACCATCCAAACTCTCAGTATTTTACCTACTGCAATAGCTGACATACACAGGTGACTTCCCTTCACTTTCTACCCTTTTCCCAAAGATACTGAATGAGCAAATCCAAAGACAACAGGACTCTTTTCTCCTACCTTGGAACCACTTCAGAAACATAGTCTATCCTCACTCCTGTCACATTCTAACGCCTCAAAACATGGTTTAAAGTGAATTCACATTATCCTATCCTATAAGACCAATAGAAAATATCTTCTCAGGAAACACGCATTCATGAAACTCTCCAAAACTAAAGGGAAGATGCATAAATGAAGAAATTATAATACCCATTCAACACAGAAAGAAACAGATGTCAGCAACCAGAATTTTAATTTTTCTAATCCTCTAGACACAATCATAAAAACACAATACAAAAACAGGAAGGACAAATGTCTCTTGTGGAGTCTAGAAATTCTACCACAGTCATCCTCTTATATGCTAGCTCAGATAACACACAAGAAATGATCTTAGAGAATTGAAACATAAAATAGATGTTTTTAAAATTATTTTCCATATTTACATTCCAAATATTGCTCCTCTTCCTAAGACTTTAACCCACCCTCCCTTACCTGTCTTCTAAGAGGGAGCTTTTCCACCCACCAACCCACCTCACACCCACACATCCACCTCACACCCACAAACATCTACCTTTGGTGGGATATGAGGTTTCGTCAGGATTAGGCAAAATCTTTCCCACTGAGCCCACACAAGACAGTCCTCTGCATCAAATGTGCTAGGGCCCACAGGCCAGCCCAAGTATGCTTGTTGGTTGGTGGCCTAGTCTCTGGAAGTTCCCAGGGGTAGTGGTTAGTTGATACTATGGGCCTTTCTCTGGGGTTGCAATCTCTTTCAGCTCCTTCAATTCTTCCCCTAATTCTTCCATAGGGGTCCATGACCTCAGTCCAATGCTTAGTTGTAAGAATCTGCATCTCTTGTAGTCAGCTGCTGGTAGAGCCTCTCAAAGGACAGCCTCACTTAGTTCCTGTCTGAAAGCACAACTTAGCTAGCATCAGTAATAGTCTCAGGCTTTGGTGCCCATGAGGTGGATCCCAGGTTGGGTTGGTCACTGGGTGACTTTTCTTTCAATCTCTGCACCATTTTGTCACTGCATTTCCTTTAGACTGAACCTCTAAAGGTTTGACCAAATTTCTGGGTCAAAAATTTTGAAGATGACAGAGACTCCATGCAACAACTGGAGGCCATGTCTACCTACTGGAGGAAGGTTCTTCAGATTCCATCTCCACACTGTTAGACAATTCAACTAAGGTGATCCCCATTGGACTTTAGGAACCTCTTACAACCCAAGGTTGCCCCTATACTCCACCCCACAGTGCTACAGATTTCCATTCTTTTTTGGCCTTCTGGGCTTCTTTTCTTTCCAAACTTGATCCTGCAACCCCTCTTTTCTCACCCAGCTCTTTCACTCTCCCTCCCATGACTATTTTGTTACTCCTCATAAGGATGATTGAAGTATCTGTACTTAGGATTTCCTTCTTGTTAAACATCAAAAGGTCTTAGAGTTGTATCATCAGTGTTCTGTATTTTTAGCTGATATCTACTTACCAGTGAGTAAACACCATGGATGTACATTTTGGCTTGTATAACCTCACTCTGGATGATATTTCCTAGTTCTACCTATTTGCCTGCAATATTAATGATGTCATCATTTTTAATAGCTGGATAGTATTACATTGTGTAAATGAACTACATTTCTATGTCCATTAATCAATTGAAGGTCATTTGGCTTTTTTCCAGCTTCTGAATATTACAAATAAGGCTGCTATGAACATAGTAGAGGATGTGTACGTGAGGTAGTGCAGCATATTTTGAGTATATGTCCAGGAGTAGTAAAGCTCAGTGTTAAGGAAGAACTATTTCCAAATTTCCAAGGAAGTGGCAGATTGATTTCGAGAGTGAACGTACCATTTTGCAATCCAACCTACAATGGAGGAGTGTTCTTCTTTCTACACAACCTCCCCAACATGTACTATCACATGGATTTTTGGTTTTTTATTTATTTTTTATTCGATATGTTCTTTATATACATGTCCTATGATATCTCCTTTCCCAGTTTCCCTTCTGAAAAAAAACTAAAATTAAGAAAACAAAACAAAACAAAACAAAAACCCTGTTCCCTCTCCCTCCTCCTGCTCACCAACCCAACCTCTCCTGCTTACTGGTCCTGGCATTGCCCTATACTGGGGCATAGAACCTACACAGTGCCAAAGCCCTGTCCTGCCATTGATGACCAACATGGCCATTCTCTGCTACATATGCTGCTAGAGCCATTAGTCCCACTATGTGTACTCTTTGGTTGGTGGTTTAGTCCCTGGGAGCTCTGAGGGTACTAGTTAGTTCAAACTAGTTGTTTGTCCTAAGGGGCTGCAAACCCTTTGGCTCCTTGGGTCCTTTCTCTTGCTCCTTCTCTGGGGACTCTGTGTTCCATCCACTGGATGACTGTGAGCCTCTATTTCTATATTAATTGGGTACTGTCAGAGCCTCTTAGGAGACAGCTGTATCAGGCTCTTGTCAGCCAGCATTTGCTGGCATCCATAATAGTGTCTGGATTTGATGATTGAATATAGGAAGGATTCCCAGGTGGAGCAGTTTCTGGATTGTCCTTCCTTCAGCCTCTGCTCCATAGTTAGTCTCTGTAACTCCTTCCATGGATATTTTATTCCCCCTTTTAAGAAGGAATGAAGTGTCCACATTTTGGTCTTCCAATTTTTTGAGTTTCTTGTGGTTTGTGTATTGTACTTTGTATATTATGATCTTCTGGGCTAATATCCACTTATCAGAGAGTACATACCATGTGTGTTCTTTTGTGCTTGGGTTACCTCACTCAGGATGATATTCTCCAGATCCATCCATTTCCCTAAGATTTCATAAATTCATTGTTTTTAGTAGCTGAGTAGTACTCCATTGTGTAAATTTACCATATTTTGTGTATCCATTCGACTGTTGAGGGACATCTAATTCATTTCTGGTTTCTGGTTATTATAAATAAGGATGCTATGAACATAGAAGGGCATGTGTCCTTATTGTATGTTGGAGTTTTTTATATTAGCCATTCCTATTTCTGAAAGGTACAATTTGAGTGTCATTTTGATTTGCATTTCCCTGATGATCAGTGAGGTTGAACATTTCTTTAAGGTCTTCTACGGCACTGGAGATTCCTCTGTTGGAAATTCTATTTTTAAATTGCATTATTTGTTTTTTTGGTGTCTAAACTCTTGAGTTTTTTGTATGTTTTGGATATTAGCCCTCTATCAGATTTAGTGATAGGGAAGAGCATTTTCCAATGATTGTATATGAGATGGATTCCTTGGTGGGGTAGTCTATAGAAGGCCTTGCCTTCAGTCTCTGCTCCATAATTTGTCTTCAAATTGTCTCCTCTGAGTATTTTGTTCCCCATTCTAAGAAGCACTGAAGCATCCACACTTTGGTCTTTCTTCTTCTTGAGCTATCTATAGTCTGTGAATTGTATCTTGGGTATTCTATGCTTTGAGGCTAATATCCAATTATCAGTGAGTGTATACCTGTTCTTTTGTGACTGGTTTACCTCACTCAAGGGGATATTTTCAAGTTCTATCCATTTGCCTGTGAATTTCATCAAGTCATTGTTTTTAATAGGTGTGTAGTGTTCCATTGTGTAAATATACCACATTTTCTGTATCCATTACTTTGTTGAAGGACATCTGGTCATTTCCAGGTTCTGACTATTATAAATATGGCTGCTATGAGCATAGTGGTACATGTGTCCTTATTACATGTTAGATTTTCTGAGTATATGTCCAGGAGTGGTATAGCTGGGTCCTCAGGTAGTACTATGTCCAATAGTCTAAGAAACTGCCAGACTGATTCCAGAATGGTTGTACCAGCTTGCAATCCCACCCGCAATGGAGGAATGTTCTTCTTTCTCCACATCCTCATCAGCATCTGCTATCACCTAAGGTTTTGAGCTTAGCCATTCTGAATGGTATGAGGTAGAATCTCAGGGTTCTTTTGATTTGTATTTCTTGCCATTTAATTTGTTATTAGCTATTGCTTTCTAGTATATTGATTTCGTTATGTTTAGGTATTTTCCATGAGTCTCAAAATTGATTTAACAAATACCTACAGAACATTTCATTCTAAAACTACAGGATATTATTTCCTCTTCATACCTCATGGAATCTTCTGCACAATTGACCAATTGTCTGATGCAAAACAAGCCTCAACAGAGAAAAGAAGATTGAAATATTCTCATGCATTCTGTCAGATCACCATAGAATAAGGCTAAACTTTAATAACAAGAAACTCAAGAGAGAAAACCCACATACTCATGGAAAATTAACAACTCCCTAATCAATGATAACATGGTCAGGGAGACATATGAGAAAAAATAATGACTTTCAAGAATTCATGGACAACAAAGTTATAGCATACTCAAAATTAAGGGACAAAAATACTGCAGTAGTAAGAGGAAATTACATAGCATTAAGTACCTTCATAAAGAAATTGGAGAGATCCTATATTATCAACTTGACAATACACTTGATAATTCTAAAACAAAAAGAAACATAAACAATAAATAGGAAGCAGTCTAACTCCAGTCTGAAAACAATCAAATAGAAAAATTGAAAATGAAACAAAGAATCAAAAAGGCCAAGGTCTGGTTCTTTGTGTAAATCAAGAAAATAGATATATGATTAGACAAATTAACTAAATGACACAGAGACATTATCCAAATTCACAAAATCAGAAATAAAAAAGCAGGCATAATAACAGAAACCTAGAAAATTAAAAAAAAATCACTAGATCTTACAGCAAAATTCTATACTCAACAACACTGGAATATTTAAATAAAATGATTGATTTTCTAGGCAGATACCCTGTAATAAAGTTACACCAAGATCAAGTAAGCTATGTAAATGGGCCCATAACCTCCACAGAAATAAAAGAAATAATTAGGAAACTCTCAACCAGAAAAACAGCCCAGGGCCAGATGTTTTTAGTGCAGAATTCTACCAGATATTCAGAGAAGATTCAATAGCAATACTCCGCAAACTATTCCACAAAAACAAAAACAGAAGAAACACTACTTAATTCATTATACTAAGGCACAGTTACTCTGATACCTAAACCACACACACAAAACAAATAAAGAGAACTTCAGACCAATTTCACTTTTGAATATCAATGCAAAAATACTCAATAAAATTCTCCCAAACCAAATCCAAGAACATATCACAACTATCATCCCCCACAATGAAGTTAGCTTCATCCCAGAGATGCCTGTATGGGTCAGTACACAAAAAAATCCATCAATATAATCTACCACATACAAACTCAAAGAAAAAAGTCATGATTATCCAGTTATATGCTGAAAACATCTTTACCAAAATCCAACACCCCTTTATGTCAAAGTATTGGAGAGATTAGGAATTCATGTCATTTACTTAAAATCCATGTTTTTTAGGAGGAGGATAATAAATCTTCTAAACAAATATACTAAAATGCAAACATAGGAAGGACATGAATGAATCACTTCAGTGTCAAAACTTAGACATAAAATGCAAAACAGAACAAAACATAGCAAACAAAGAGGCAAAGAAAATAAAAAACAAAAAAGCTAAGAATATAAGCAAAGTGAAGGATTTCAGGAAATGTAAATTTTAGGTATTTGATGAGATGATACATACTTGACGATCACAATGTACAATTTCATCTCAATACTTTAAAGATGTTGAAAGAACAATATTCAGTTTCATATAAAACAAAAATAGAATAGGAAAAAGAATTGTGAACAATAAAACAACTGCTGTATGCCTCACTATTCAAGATTTCAAGATGAAGTACAAAATTATTGTGACTAGACTGGCTTGATCATTACAAAATGATGACAAGTTGATCAGTGGAATATACATGAAGAAGCAGATATAAAATAACACAACTCTGGACAGCTGATCTTTATAAAGTCACCAAAAATGCATAATGTTGAATAAAGGCACCTCCTTATCTCGTAATGCTGGTCAATCTGGATATCTACGTACAGAAGAATGCAAAGTCGTACTCATCACTCTGCAAAAATAATTAGTCCAAACTCTTCAAACTACTTGACATAAAACCAGAAAAATTAAACTTGATAGAACAGAAAGTGTCAATGACATTGAACTCAATGGGACAGGAGAAGAATATATAAACAGAAAAACATCAGTTCAGAAACTATGAACAACATATAAGTTTGAGAACACCAGGAAAAGGAAAAGCTTATCTATTGCAAGCAACAGCGCCATTCAGACATAGCAGCAGTCTACAGCACAGGAAAAGACAACTTTTGGCATCTTCAAATCTCATAGAGAACTAATATTTAAAACAAATTTTAAACTCAGGAAACCTGGAATGAAACATAAAATGATTTATTTTCCAAATGATATATAAATCTCAACAGAAAATTCTCAAAAAGGAAGTTCAAATGTCTGAGACACACTTAAATAATTATCTCAAACCTTGTATTATTGCATATTGTTCTCTTTTTTATGTCTTATAAAAACTACTCTTTTCTGAAATGAAGAGAGGATATTTTGGAACTAGGATAGAGGCATGTTTAGGGATACATAGGATAAGTTGAAGGAAGAAAAAATGTCAGTTCATATTGTATGGGAGATGAATGTATCTTCAATAATAGAAATATTCAACATGCATATTCAGAAACAATATATGGTATTTACATATCTCAAATTATCAGCTTTTATGTAAATAATAAACAAGCTGTAGTATGTAGAACAAGAAAGGTAAGACAGAGGAAAGGACTAGGTGGTATATATATCTCTGGGAGTAGAGTAAAATTAGATATTTAGGGGTGGACTGATGGTAAGAATGATAGGATCATGTCTAGAGGAGGAAAAGAGTTAAAGTTGAGAAAAGGAATGTGGGAAAGACAGGTGGAATTGATGGACATTTGAGGAATGGTCCTTAAATCTAGTACAACTGAAATTTCCTAAAATATATGAAAGGAATACTCCTGGCATAACCAAATATTGATGTGAGCAGATATCCTCCAAATGACATGACAAATAATCACTTGTCATCAAATGAAGCTTCCTAGTAATAGGAGTGGGTTAAATCCAATCAATTTGTTGGCCAAAGTGATTGCATACAAATTCTCAGTCAATATGCTTGTTTCAAAGATAATAAATTAATTTCTCTCCACAATATGATAATGTGGCCCTATTGCTGAAGACAACACCTGTATATCATGTTGAAGATGGACAGATTGAGCTTGTACCTATGTACAACCTTCAGCGCTATATTATAATGTTTATGTGCAGGAAATATACTGTAGGCTCCCAAAAGAATAATCTAAAATCTAACCATGTCACAAAAATCTTTGATTTACACTGTTGTTGTGCCTACAAAATATCATAGAGCAATGGTGGCACAAAGTTTGTGGGAATAAAAAAATAATATTTGATTTGTCTAAATCCCATTTCATTGGTGGAACCTTTGTTGATACCATTTGTGTGACCAGGAGACAGAGACCTAATAGAACAGAGACCTAGGATAAAACAAAATATTTCTGGATTTTAGCAAATATACTGATGATATAAATTAACCCTGATGACATTCTACTAAACTCGTAGGTCAGTGACTTACTCAGCAATGATCAAGTAAGCTTCTACTTGAATAGGTAGAAACACACACAGAAAGCAGACATTACAAAGAGAGCTGTATCTTGGAACACACAGCTCAAAATGTGAGGTCTTGATTACATTCCTCACCTCAGGTCTCAAAGTTCCCTACAGCACATGGAAGAGAAAAAGGGTAAGTGCCAGAGTAGAATGAGGACACCAAGAGTACAAGGTTCTGTAAATCAACCTTGTAAATCTCATATGAACTTACAAATTATGAAGAAGAAAACATAGTGAACAGTGTAGCATGGGCCCAACTGCTCTATAAATGTTGGATGCTATACACATTATGCTAATGATACCTTATTTATACTTGTGAATAGACCATACTGAGTCCATATGACCTCTGATTGCCATTCCTTCATTCACAGTCATGATCACATCACTTCTTATGGTCAATCTTCTGATACACTCTACTCACATAATTTCTAAAGGTTTTCACAAACCCACAGCATGTTGACACTGACTGGGTAACAAGATGTCCAATAAAGTCTTGTTCCTATGGGCTCCAATTTCTAGCGGCATAAATAATGTCATAGGAATAAACACTTATATTTCCTCAAATATATTTTCCAAATCCCAAATTTTTGCCTCTACTGTAGACTTTGGAGGCAGATCCCAAGTGGAGAGACTGCCAGGCTTTCCTCCAGGAGAATATAACAAATTGGAAAGAAAACCATCTTATCACTCATGTGAACACTCCAGTGGCAGTGGCTGTAAAAACTTATTATACATCATTGTCCATTTGATATAATGGTCTCCATACAGAATGTCCTCTCCAAGGCTTTGGGTTCTGTATCCATGTGAAGAAGCTCACTGTAATTTTTAATATTCCTTGTGAACACCCTACACTTCATGCTGAATTTAACAAGAGTGATTTTGGAGAAGAATGCAAAATGTACAGTAGAATGGATACATATTAAATTTGTCCCATAGAGCTCTTTAGAAAAATATTCCAAATCATGGTAGATGTGCTATAAGTACATTCAGAATTTCTTTGTGAATTTCATTGTGAAAACTAAATACAGTGACTGCAAATAGGCAGAGAATGCTGAATGTTTTTCATGTTCTTTCAACCTCATGCCCAAGAACCAAACAAGGTATATTTTGATTTTAACATTAGCATCTTTTTCCACTTTCAAAATGTCTAGATAATATTTTTCTGCTTCTTAATACTTTGTAAAAATATTCATTTTCTTCTTTTCATTTTCTTATTTATCATATTATTTTTACTAATTTTAATCATATAAGGCAGAAAGCTGAATGAAAACAGCAGTCTATTCTTCAACTCATAATACAGGACCCTTCTCATCACAGTTGTTATTGTGATGTACAATGTCTATACTGTAGGATACTAGATTACTGCATTAGGTTCAGTACAGATGAAAGACATACAAGAGTCTGTTCCAGGCATTCTGTTGTTGCTTACATCATTCTGTAACTCTAAGTTTATGTTTGTGTCACACCAATTCCAGAGAGCTGCATTCATGTGGCCATTAGAAATGCTTTCAGATAGTCTACATGTTATCACTCCATACCCCCGGAACTACAGTGAAGTACACATACAAGATCTATCTTCTGTGAGTTGTCATGTTCCAGTGTGGCTCTTCTTTTGATACACAGGCACATCATGATAGTGCTATAAATCATTGTTTCTTAAATTTCTAGATCATAATTTAGTTTTTGAGTTGAAGACTTTTTTCCATATATGTAAAAGCATGTTTGTGAGAGTATTATCCTGGGTTTGGTGGTTTTCTTCTGTATCTCTCTGGAAGCAGGTATGGTGACATCCTCCACATTGTTACTTTTATTCAGGATTGCTTTGCTTATGCTGTGCATTTTGTACTACCATATTAAGTTTAAGAATTTTTCTTTGTGCAAAGAATGACATTTAATTTCTGATATAGTTCACACTGAATCTCAATATTAAGATGTCTAAAATGGCAAATTTCAAAAATTTGTGCTTCATCACATACTCATGAAAGTTTTCTTATGGTGCAATGTTATATTCAATCCCATCATTATTTTTTCATCTTTATGATAAATGACCCTCATGTATATTTAAGTTAGTTGACCCATATTTTAGGGCAATAGACGACACTGCTGTTTACATTACTTATTTTTATAGAAATTCTGTTCTTTTTATATATGAAAACTACTCAATTTTGTGTTAATGTTACAAACTGCTCATTTATTTAAATTATGCAAGCATAAGTTGAAATAGATATTGTAAACTTTGTGTTTTATGTTTTTATTTATATTCCTTTATATAAGTTTTGCTGAGACATAAATAGTTAAATAGTACATAAGAGGAGAAAATGTATGTACATTGAGTAAAACTACTTTAAAACTAGAACTCAGGAAAGAGAATTGGTAAGAACTGTGAAGTTGTGATGTCAGTGTGTTCTATATACTATGTTACTAGGCAAACTATGTTAGATTTTGAGCTGGTACTGTCACAGAATATTTACAATGTTCTAGTGTCTTTGGTATGGGAGCTACTGTGCTCCTTCACAAAATCATAACCAAAAATTATGTTTTGTCTACAAGATGGCTAGGGCATCAGTGGCACAAAGTTTGTAGGGCAGGGAAGCAAAGATATCTGATTTGTATGAGAAACTTTACAAAGGACTGAACCCACCAAGACAGTATTTGGCATACCAAGAATCAGAAACTATATAGTCCCTGTACCTACAAAAGCAAATGCTGCTATAGTTTAAAAAAATACGGCAATAAAATGACTTGTGGTGTCATACTTTTAAAAGAGTGTCTTCCTCAGCCATCAACAGAGAATATTCATTCACTAGCAGATGGAAAGAAATCCTGAGAACAAGAAGACATTATGCTCAGAGTCAGAATCTGAGTTCTAAAGAGGGTGTCACATTCCAATTTCTCTTTCTTCAGGCTTTGGGAGCCACCATAGACAAGGAAATAGAAAAATTGTGAGAGCTAGAAGTGATCGAGGACACCAAGGAGACATGACTTTCTCAGTGAACAAAAATGATACACAAAAAACCCCCCACAGAGATCAAGGCAATAGCAGGAACAATTTCATGAGTTTGTTACATTTGGAGACCAAGGTCTGAAAGTAAAAGTAGACCTTTACCCCGTCCCCAATACAGTAATAATTTCTTTGTTCTTAAATTTTTAATTTTACATTTTTACGTATTCCTTTCATATTCTACTAATTTTTCCTTCTTCTAAGCTATCGACCCATGATCTATCCTTGCTTATTTTTGTAGAAAAATTAATTACCTTCTATTTCTAACCTAAAAGTTCTTTGCATATGTATTATGTCTTACATGTTAGACGTTTTAATGACATTTGTAAGTGAACACATGACTCTCTGGATTTTATGCCTTGTTTTGGGCTTTTTTCCTTATGTTCATTTATTTTTGTCCAGTACATATGTGTTAATACTTGTCTGATCTCAGTGTATGTTACACTAATATATATTATTCTAAGGATATCCCATAGAAAACTGTTTTCTAATGGGAGACAGAATTGTAGTATTGAGGAGCAATGTGTGAAGGAGATGGGAGGGGCTGACATTCGAAAAACTCTAATCAGGTTGTGTAATCTGAGGAAAACTACTTTAAATGGAAAGAAAATAGGAAAAAATGAAAGAAAGAACAGAAAATCAGTTTTGTTTTCTGTGTCTTTACATACTTCAATGGAAATATTTCATTTAATTTCTGGTATGTGTTTCATTGAGCCTTATGCTATGTGCTATGATGAAGGTATCTGTCCTTTGATGCCAGAATTGGCCATCTAATTTGTTGATGTTATTGTTGAAAGTGGATGTGACAAAAGGTATTGCATGTAATTGGGATATCTTCTTCTAGCTAGGGTACTTTTTCTGGTCTCAGTTGGGGAACAGACCAGTAGAATTGCACACACTTGAAGTGCCATGGTAGGGAGAAACCCAGGGGGACCACAACAACTAAGATAAGTATCAGATAGGAGAAGCAGGAAAGATTGTGGAAGGAGCAGGATTTAAGTTAATAAGCAAAAACAAAATAAAAATAAAAATAAATGTCTGTGACATGCACATAATGCCACTTACAAAAGCAAACATAAAAGGAACTAAAAATTATCTACCTTTAATATATCTCAATATTAATGGACTCAACTGAAATAAACAAAAAAGGTATAAGCTAACAAACTGGATACACAAACAGAATCCAGTATTTTGATGCATACAAGACACAGAGGTCAATAACAGAGAATCACTACCTCAGAGTAAAAGAATGGAAAAAAGGTCTTCTAAGCAAATAGTCCCAAGAAACAAGATGGAGCTCCCACCCTACTATCCAACAAAATAGACATTAAACCAAAAGTTATCAAGCAAGATGGGAAAGGATACTTTACATTCATCAAAGGAAAAATCCACCAAGAGAAAGTCTCAATTCTGAACATCTATGATGCAAATGCAAGGGCACCCACACTCATAAAGAGACCTTAACTAAAGCTCAAAACACACATCAAACCCCAAACAATCATTGTGGGAGAATTCAACACCCCATCCTCACTAATGGCCAGGCCATTGAAACAGAAACTAAACAGAGACACGGTGAAACTAGTAGAGATAATGAACCGGAATGGATTTAACAGATATCTACAAAACAAAAGAATATGCCTTCTTCTCACCACCTCATGGTACCTTCTGGAAAATTGACCATATATTTAGGGTAAAAACAAGCCTCAACTGATACAAGAAGATTGAAATAATCCATGCATCCTATTTGATCACCATGGCCTAAGGCTAGTCTTCAATAAGAACAAAAACAGCAGAAAGACTACATACATGTGGAAACTGAATAACACTCTACTTAATGATAACTTGGTTAGGGAAGAAATAAAGAAAGAAATTAAAGACTTCCTGGAATTCATGAAAATGATGACACAACCTATGCAAACTTATGGGGCAAAATGAAAGCAGTCCTAATAGGAAATTCATAGTGCTATGTTCCCTGGTAAGGGAATTAGAGAGATCTTAAACTAACAACTTAACATTACACCTGAGAGCTTTAGAACAAAAGGAAGCAAATACAACCAAGAGTAGTAGAAGTAGGAAATAGTCTCAGTGTCAAATCAACCAAATAGAAACAAAGACAAAGATACAGAGAATCAACAAAACCAAAACTGTGTTCTTTGAGAAATCAACAAGATAAAGAAAGTAACCCGTAGCCAAACTAACTAAAGGGCCCAGAGATACTATACAAATTTAAAAAAAATCAGAAATGAAAAGAGAGATACAACAACCCAAAACAGAGGAAATTAAAAAAAATCATCAGATCGTACTGCAAAAGCCTATACGCAACAAAACTGCAAAATTTAGGTTAAATGGATAGTTTTCTAGACAGATACCACATTTCAAAATTAAATCAAGAGCAGACAAGCTATCCAAATAGGACCATATGACCTAAGCAAATAGAAGAAGTCATTAAAAACCTTGCAACTGTATAAAGCCCAGGGCCAGATGGCTTTAGTGCACCAGACTTTCAAAGAAGACCTACTTCCAATATTCCTCAAACTATTCCATAAAATAGCAACAGGAAGAACACTACCTAATTCATTCTTTGAAGCTATAATTACTCTGATATCTAAACCACACAAGGGCACAACAAAGAAAAAGAACTTCAGACCAATTTTACTTATGAGTATTCATGCAAAACTACTCCATAACATTCTTGAAAGCCAAAACCAAGAACACATCAAAACCATCTTTCAATACGATCAAGTAGGCTTCATCCCAAGGATGCTCGGTTGGTTCAATATATGAAAATCCATGAATATAATCCACTATATAAACAAACTCAAAGAAAAAAGTTACATGATCATACCTTTTGATGCTGAAAAAGCATTTGAAAAATATAACACCCCTCATGTAAAAAGGAGTTTATGAAACAGGAATTCAAGGACTAAACAAAATAAAATCAATTTATTGCAAACAAACAGCAATACAAAAACAAATGGAGTGATATTTGAATCAATCTTACTAAAATCATTGACAATTCATGGATGCCTACTTTCCTAGTATCTATTCCATATAGTATTTGAAGTTCTAGCAAGAGCAATAAGAGAGAGGAAAAAAAGAGAAATCAAGGAGATAGAAATTGGCAAGGAAGAAGTAAAGGAATCACTATTTGCAGATGATATTATAGCATATATAAATGACCCAAAAATTCTACCAGAGAACTTCTACAGCTGACAAACAACTTCAGCAAAGTATCTGGATACAAAATTAATTCAAATAAACCAGTAGCCTTCCTTTATACAAAGGATAAACAGGCTGAGAAAGAAATTAGTAAAACAACTCCCTTCACAGTAGCCACAAATGATATAAAATATCTTGGGGCAACACTACCTAAAAAAGTGAAAGATCTTTATGACAATAACTTCAAGTCTCTCAAGAAAGAAATTGAAGTTTTCAGAAAATGGAGAGATCTCCAATGCTCATGGATTGGCAGAATTAACATAGTAAAAATGGCCATCCTACCAAAGGCTATCTGTAGATTCAATGAAATCCCCATCAAAATCAAACACAATTCTTCAAAGACATGGAATGAGCAATTTTCAAATTCATCTGGAAAAGCAAAAAAAAAAAAAAAAAAAAAAAGAATAGTGAAAACAATTCTTAAGTATAAAAGAACAGCTGGAGGAATCACCATCTTTTACCTCAAGCTTTTCTACAGTGCAATAGTGATAAAAACTGCATAGTATTTGTACAGAGACAGACACATTGATCAATGGAATAGACTTGAAGACCCAGAAATAAAAAACACACACTTACCATCACTTAATCATTGACAAGAAGAAGCCAAAAATATACAATGGGAAAAAAGAAAGCATCTTCAATAAATGGTGCTGGTTTAACTGACTGTCCATATATAGATGAATGAAAATAGACCCATATTTGTCACTTTGTATAAAGCTCAAGTCCAAGTGGATCAAGGACCTCAACATAAAAACAGATACACTGAATGTAATAGAAGAGAAAGTGGGAAAGTGCCCCAACCTGCAGGACTTAAAGAACAGGATTCTCAAGGGAAGGGGGCAACAACGAAAAATTGCTGTCAGGACATGCAAAGGAAGGAAACAAGACAAAAATTTCTGTTCAACACTCAGTTTACTCTAGGGAAACAAGGAGCTTATATAGCTACAAACCTCTACAAACCATTTCTCCAGGTGCATGGGCGAAACAGGTATTATCGCTTGGTTACACATTAATGTAAATGTAATGTCCTCATTGTAAAAAGTCTGGAAAGGTTTGTCCCCATCGTAAAAGTCCCAAAAGCCCCCTATTGTAAGATGTTCTGAGTCAATTATGGAAAAGGAAGCAAGATAATGTTAGAAACGAAAAGGGTGTAAGTTAATAGATGATGTCCCAAGAACAAGATGGAGACTGAGATGCCAGGGGCCTTGGGGAACCAAGGCATACTTAGGGTGACAATGTCTAAATCAGTTTGGTCCTAGAGACTCCAAGAAGACTGTGCCTATCTTAGGTCAGAGAGGTTGCAAGGACAGTCCTGCCCAGAATGGCCTGACACATCAAGGGGAGACCCCATCAACTTAGCATGATTCCCTGTCCTAGAGTGCCATTCATGCTAAGGGAAGCTTCCTCCTATCAGTTGCCTGTCACTGCTTAGCCAGTCTAGCACACTGGAAAGGTGAAGGACGGTGCATGCGCTGGGTTTTTTAAAGGGCTATTTGTAATAATGTCATCAAAACCATCTCCCAGATCTGACATTGCCAGACAGTACTAAGGAATCTGCAAGGGTTGAGCCTTAATTGCACATATTTACCCCTTTAATGAAGGCCATAATTTTATTAAAAATAAAAGGTCCAAACAACAGTGGATTAGTAAGCCAATCACTGAGCCAAGAAAGAGGAGGAGGTAGGGCAGAATTCCATCCCAGGTGCTCTACGTGAATTTTCAAAGAGTTCCTGGAGTCTCTTCTTAAATTCTTGTTGGTGTTTTTTGTTTGTTTGTTTATTTCTTGTTTTTTCTCTTTTTTTAACTAGATATTTTCTTTATTTGCATGTCAAATGGTTTCTCCTTTCCCAGTTTTTCATTAAAAAAACAAACAAAAACAAAAAACAACAAGAACAAACCCCTGTTCTCTCCCCCTTGCCCATCCTCAGCACCCCACCCTCTCCCATTTCCTGGCCCTCGAATTCCCCTGCACTGGGACACAACACCTTCAGAGGGCCAAGGGCCTTTCCTCCCATTTATGACTGACTTGGGTATACATGTGCTGCCAGAGGAGCTCTGAAGGTACTAGTTAGTTCATATTGTTCATCCTAAGGGGCTGTAAACCCTTCAGCACTTTTGGTCCTTTCTCTAACTCCTTCATTGGGGACACTGTACTCAGTCCAATGGATGGTTGTGAGCCTCAACATCTTTATTAGTTAGGTATATCAGAGCCTCTCCGGAAACAGCTATATCAGGCTGGATTGTCATTCCTTCAGTCTCTACTCCATAGTTACATTCTGAAACTCCTTCAGTGGGTATTTTGTGCCCCCTCTTAAGAAGGAATGAAATGTCCACATATTGATCTTCCTTCTTCTTGAGTTTCTTGTGGTTTGTGGTTTGTTCTTCCTATATTCTAATCTTCTTAGCTAATAACTACTTATCAGAGCACACATACCATGTGTGTTCTTTTGTGATTGGGTTACCTCACTGAGGATGATATTCTCCAGGTCCATCCATTTCCCTAAGAATTTCATAAATTCAGTGTTCTTAATAGCTGAGTAGTACTCCATTGTGTAGATGTACCACAGTTTTTGTATCCATTCCTCTGTTGAGGGACATCTGGGTTGTTTCCAGTTTCTGGTTATTATAAATAAGGCTGCTATGAACATGGAAGAGCATGTGTCCTTATTACATGCTGAAGCATCTTCTGGCTATATGCCCAGGAATGGTATAGTTGGGTCCTCTGGTAGAGCTATGTCCAATTTCAGGAGGAACCACCATACTGATTTCCGGAGTGGCTGTACCAGTTTGCAATCCAACCAGCAGTGAAGTAGTGTTCCTCTTTCTCCACGACCTCTCTAGCATCTGCTGTCACCTGAGTCTTTTATCCTAGCCAATCTGACTGGTGTGAGGTGGAATCTCAGAGTTGTTTCTATCTCCGCCAGTTTATCTTTTATGTAGAGGAAGGCCACTGATATGCTTGAGTTAATTTTATATCCAGCTATTTTGCTGATGTTGTTTATTAGGTTTAGGAGCTCTCTGGTGGAATTTTTGGGGTCACTTAAGTATACTATCATATCATCAGCAAATAGTGATAATTTGACTTCTTCCTTTCTAATTTGTATCATTTGATCTCCTTTTGTTGTCTAATTGCTCTGGCTAGGACTTCAAGTATGATATTGAATAGGTAGGGAGAGAGTGGGCAGCCTTGTCTAGTCCCTGATTTTAGTGGGATTGCTTCAAGTGTCTCTCCATTTAGTTTGATGTTGGCTACTGGTTTGCTGTATATTGCTTTTACTATGTTTAAGTATGGGCCTTGAATTCCTGATCTTTCCAAGACTTTTATCATGAAGGGATGTTGGATTTTGTCAAAGACTTTCTCAATATCTAATAAGATGATACTAGGTTTTTTTTCTTTGAGTTTGTTTATATAGCGAATTAGGTTGATGGATTTCCATATACTGAACCATCCCTGCATCCCTGGGATAAAGCCTACTTGATCATGGTGGATGACGGTTTTCATATGTTCTTTGATTCGGTTTGCAAGAATTTTTTTTTGCGTATTTTTAGATTGATATTCAGAGGGAAATTGGTCTGAAGCTTTCTTTCTTTGTTAGGTCTTTATGTTGTTTAGGTATAAGAGTATTTGTGGCTACATAGAATCAATTGGTAGAGTAACCTCTGTTTCTATTTTGTGGAATAATTTGAAGAGTATTGTTATTAGGTGTTCTTTGAAGGTCTGATAAAACTCTGCACTAAATCCATCTAGTTCAGGGCTTTTTTTGGTTGGGAGACTATTAATGACACTTTCTATTTCATTAGCAGATATGGGACTGTTTAGATTGTTGATCTAATCTTGATTTAACTTTGGTACCTGGTATCTGTCTAGAAAATTGTCCATTTCATCCAGGTTTTCCAGTTTTGTTGAGTAGAGGCTTTTGTAGTAGGATCTCATGCCTTTTTGGATTTCCTCAATGTCTGTTGTTATGTCTTTCTCTTCATTTCTGATCTTGTTAATTAGGATAAATTCTCTGTGCCCTCTAGTTAGTCTGGCTAAGGGTTTATCTATTTTCTTGATTTTCTCAAAGAACCAGCTCTTGATTTGTTTGATTCTTTGTATAGTTCTTTTTGTTTCTATTTGGTTGATTTTAGCCCTGAGTTTGATTATTTCTTGACACCTCTTCGGTGAATTTGCTTCTTTTTGTTCTAGAGCTTTCAGATATGCTATAAAATTGCTGGTATATGCTCTCTCCAGTTTCTTTTTGTAGGCACTTAAAGTTGTGAGTTTTCCTCTTTGGCTGCTTTCATTGTGTCCCATAAGTTTGGGTATGATGTGGCTTCATTTTCATTAAACTCTAGAAAGTCTTAAATTCCTTTCTTTATTTCTTCCTTGACCAAGTTGTCATTGAGTAGACTATTGTTGAGCTAGAACAGGTATGCGGGCATTCTATTGCTTATGAATGTTATTGAGGAGCAGCCTTATTCGATGGTGATCTGATAGGATGTAAGGAATTATTTCATCCTTCTTGTACCTGTTGAGGCCTGATCTCTGACCAATTATGAGGTGCTGAGAAAAAGGTATATCCTTTTGTTTTAGGATATAAAGTTCTATAGATATCTGTCAAATTCATCTGTTTCATAACTTCTGTTAGTCTCACTGTGTCCTGGTTTAGTTTCTGTTTCCACGATCTGTCCACTACAGAGAGTGGGGTGTTGAAATCTCCCACTATTATTGTGTGCAGTACAATGTGTGCTTTGAGTTTTAGTAAAATTTCTTGTATGAATGTAGATGCCCTTGCATTTGGAGCATAGATGTTCAGATGTGAGAATTCATCTTGGTAGATCATAACTTTGATGAGTATGAAGTGTCCTTCCTTATCCTTTTTAATCACTTTAGGGTTAAAATCGATTTTACTGGATATTAGAATTGCTGCTCCAGCTTTTTTCTTGGGATAATTGGCTTGGAGAATTGTTTTACATCCTTTTATTCTGAGGTAGTGTCTGTCTTTGTCACTCAGGTGGGTTTCCTGTATGCAACAAATTGTTGGGTCTTGTTTACATAGCAAGTCTGACAGTTTATGTCTTTTTATTGGGGAATTGAGTCCATTGATGTTAATAGATATTAAGGAAAAGTAATTGTTGTTTCCTGTTATTTTTGTTGTTAGAGTTGGAAATCTGTTCATGTGGCTATCTTCTTTTAGTTTTGTTGGAAAATTTCTTTTTTGCTTTTTCTAAGACGTAGTTTCCCTCCTTGTGTTGAAGTTTTCCATTTATTACCCTTGGAAGGGTTGGATTTGTGCAAATATATTGTGTAAATTTGGTTTTGTGATAGAATACTTTGGTTTCTCCTTCTTGGTAATTAAGAGTTTTGCTAGGTATGGTAGCCTGGTCTGGCATTTGTGTTCTCTTAAGGTCTATATAATATCAAACCATGATCTTCTCGCTTTCTTATTCTCTAAAAGTCTGATGTAATTCTGATAGTCCTGCTTTATATGTTACTTGACCTTTTTCCCTTACTACTTTTAATATTCTCCTTTTTTGTGTTTTTGGTATTTTGACTATCATGTGGCAGGAAGAATTTCTTTTCTGGTCCAGTCTATTTGGAGTTCTGTAGGCTTCTTAAATGTTCATTGGCATCTCTTTCTTAAAGTTTGGGAAGTTTTCTTCTATAATGAAGGGTTAATGAAGAATGTGTTCCTTTAAGAGACATTGTTAATGATCATATTTCTATGAAGACTGAATTAGGAAAATGATAGATTTGTTAATTCTGATGAATTTTAGACCCACTCAGCATCCCATTATGGGACAAGAATTGCTAAATGTGAAGGATTTAGTGCAGTTGCAAATACTTAATTGTCTTTTTGGAAATGTCATTTTCTAGAAAGCAGCATAATCAAAGCATCTGTGTCCCATTCCATTCCTCCACAATTTTCTGAGTCCAGGACCTCAATCAGAACTGCACACTGAAGGCAGTCACTGATAAAGATTAATTTCATGCAAATATCAGTAATTTTAATTATCCCTTAGAAAACTACAGTATAAATAACATGTTGACATATCTACAATTTTATTTTGTTTTATTCTGTATTATTTTTTATTCTTTAATCTTTTTTTCTTACATACCAGTAGTCACCCACTCCTAGTTGGCCCCCTGACTCTTCCTCATCCCATACCTTCTCACCATCCCCAAGAGGATATCTCTACCTCCCCAAACCCAACACTTCCCAATCCCTGGGGCCTCAAGTCTCTCACTGTATAAGATGTGTCTTCTCTCACTGAGGCCAGCCCAGGCAGTTTTATGGTGCATATCTGTTAGGGGCTTGATATCAGCTGATGTATGGAGCCTTGTTAGAGGCTCAGTGTCTGAGAGATCTTGGTTGGTAATTGGTTGTTAGGTTAGTTGAGACTGCTGGTCTTCCTATGGGTTGCCCTCCTCCTCTGCTTCTTATAACTATTCCCAATTCATCCACAGGGGCCCCCAGCTTCTGTCCATGGTTGGATATAATATTTTGGTATTTGAGAGCAGAAAAGAAACATTTCCTCCTTAGACTACTGGCCAATAGCTTGAAGAGCAGCTGAAGAAACAAGCAGTATTCTGTCAAGTATGTGCTCCTACTGGAAATCAGAAAATATGTTATGATTTCATCTTTGTTCATTATTTAGTTTGTTTATCTGATTGATTGTTTGGTTTGATAGATAGTTTCTATGTGTAGTACTGTCTGTACTGGATCTCATTTTCTATACAAAGTCACGAATTCAATTATTTTATCAACTTTTAGTGGAAGTTGCCAGGGGAAACCTCCATGAAAGCAAACTTATGAATAAAATTGCAATAGTAATTTGAGAATTTTAGTTCTGTTGGAGAAAATGAAGCAGGTGAATGAGTGCAAGATTTTACAGACAACGTACACAAGATCAGTAGATATGATACTTCTAGACATCACTAGAGGAACCAATAGGAGTGATTCAAAAACTAGATACATGCACTATAACCTGATATTTGGTGGGTATATACCAACTTTACATTTGACAGAATTCCTGAAACATTTGTTCAGAAATATGATTTTTCCCTGATCTTTTCGATAGAATTTCTCTCTGGTCTCATTAAAATGATGTAGATCTTAGGAGCAAAGATGCATCCAAGCATCCCTGCACTGGATGCCAAGATGGAGAAGATCTCCACAGCAACCATGACCTTGCCCTTGGTGCTATGGTAGACAGGGAGGAAGGTGACCCAGACACTGCAGAACACTAGCATGCTGAAGGTCAAGAACTTGGCTTCGTTGAATGTGTCAGGCAGATTCTTTGCCAAGAAAGCCACGGTGAAGCTTCCAAGGGCCAGGCAGGCCAAGTATCCCAGGACACAGTAGAATGCAGTAACTGAGCCCTTGTTGCACACAATGATGATGTGGCCAGGCTGAGAGTGTTCATCAATATCAACAAAGGGAGGAGAAACTGCTAGCCAGATTGCACACAGAAGACATTGGAATAGGGAACATATGGGAATGATGTAGTTGGGTGTCCCCGATACCAGGAAGTGTCTTAACCTTCTTCCTGGGTCTGTGACTTTGAAAGCCAGAACCACAGTGACTGTTTTGGCTAGAACTGTGGAAACAGCCACAGTGAATACAATTCCAAATGTGATTTGTTGTAAGACACATGAAGCTCTGTTAGGATGGCCAATGAAGAAAAAGGAGCACAGAAAACAGAACATGAGTGATATGAGTAAAAGGTAGCTGAGGATTCTGTTATTAGCCTTCACAATAGGAGTGTCATGGTGCTTCACAAAGACCCAAAGTACCATAGCTGTGAATGCAGAGAAACAGAAGGCCATTAAGGCAAGAGCCATCCCCAAGGGGTCTTCATAGCTTAGAAAGGTGACAACTTTCTGAATGCATTTGTTTTGTTCTGTGTTCGCATACTGGTATTCTGGACAATTCACACATTGATCCATATCTGATATCCAAAGGAAAGCTTAGTTAGTGCTGCTTTAGAAAGTTTATTGAGAAGGTATTTCAAGTAAGGGTGTTGAAAGAAACCTTGCAATGCATCCTTTGATGCTGAGAATGTAATGTGAAGGATATTGCTGCACAGGATTGCATTCAATTCATAATGGTTATAAAGATTTATGGGAAATAAAACCAAGCAATTATTTCTTTGTCCATTTAACTTTGTTGATTATATCATTTAAAATGTTATCAGAAAGCAAAGATTTCCTAAGCTATTTTTTGGTTCTATGTCATTATTAAGTAGATTATTTAATTCAGAGAAGAGACGTTCATAAACTACAATGTGGTTTGGTATGTCTTATAAATACAATACCCTACACTCACTGTTCTCTGAGATCATTGACTATTTTATGCATCCATTCCCTATGTCACATTGAGACTCTGACTTCTACTGGGATAAGGTGTTTAATAGCTTCTCGAGCACACACTAGTTCAAACTCATTGACATAGAAACAACACTAAATTGAACAGGTAGGCTGTGTGTATGTGTAAATATTTATATGTATGTGTTCATGTAAAAGTAGCAATTTCATTATTGAATTTAAATGACTCATCATAATTAATAAGAAGAAGGTGGAGAATGAGAGGAAATACAATGTTTATGTTTGAAAAGTATAAAATATTAAAGAAATAAGCCCTAAGATGTTTCCTCATCTGGGAATAATGAAACA
>JADRCD010226554.1:17360-31453 GCA_019843815.1 Montemys delectorum
CTCTCTCTCTCTCTCTCTCTCTCTCTCTCTCTCTCTCTCTCTGAATTACTCACTGTTAGCTGGGCAATGGTAGTGCACACCTTTAATCCCACGGCTCAGGAGGCAGGTGGATCTCTGCAGGTTCAGGCCAGCCTGATCTTCAGAGTGAGTTCCAGGACAGCCAGGGCTACATAGTGAGACCCTGTCTAAAAATCTCTCAGACACTTAGCCACGAGCCAGGCAGCATATACTAGCTGGTATGAGGCCCCCGGCACATATGCAGCAGAGGACTGCCTGGTCGGGACCTCAGTGAGAGAAGATGCACTTCACATTCGGGAGACTTGAGGCTTCACCTGGTGGGGTGGAGGGATGGTGTGGGGGGAACATCCTCTTGGAGAGAGGGGGCAGGGGAGGAATGGGATGAAGAACTGTCAGAGGAGGGATAATGACAGGACTGTAAAAAAAAAGATTAAAGATAATTTTTAAATAATAATAATAATAATAATAATAATAATAATAATAATAATTGTACTGGCTGGTTTTGCCTGTCAACTTGACACAGGCTGGAGTTATCACAGAGAAAGGAGCTTCAGTTGGAGAAATGCCTCCATGAGATCCAGCTGTGGGGCATTTTCTCAATTAGTGATCAAAGGGGTAGTGCCATCCCTGGGCTGGAAGTCTTGGGTTCTATAAGAGAGCAGGCTGAGCAAGCCAGGAGAAGCAAGCCAGCAAGGAACATCTCTCCATGGCCTCTGCATCAGCTCCTGCTTCCTGACCTGCTTGAGTTCCAGTCCTGACTTCCTTGTGAAAAACAGCAATGTAGAAGGAAGCCAAATAAACCCTTTCCTCCCCAACTTGCTTCTTGGTCATGATGTTTGTGCAAGAATAGAAACCCTGACTAAGACAGTAATAATAATAATAATAATAATAATAATAATAATAATAATAATCTAACTGTCTCCCCCTCCTTGCACTGTAACCTCTTTAATAAATCTTTGTATCTGCTCTGGTCTGATAAATACTTTTGTCCCTTCTCCCTTGACTCATCGTCGCAGATGTTCCCTGCATAACACAGCTGTCAAACTAGGTCCAATAAGCAGCAGTCCTCTGTGGCCTCTGCTTCAGGCTCCTGCCTTGAGTCTCTGCCTTGGCTTCCCTTGATGATGGGTAACCTGTGAAGTTAAGTATACACTTTCCTCCCCAAGTCATTTTTGATATGAATATTTTATCACACACAGACAGAGAGACAGAGAGACACAGACAGACTGAGACAGAGACAGAGGCACGCACAGACTAAACAGAGAACCACCTAGCAACACCAGCCCAATTACTATCACAAGCTCACACTCGTTATAAAGCATATTTGCAGACACATACATAGTTTATTTTATGATTTACGAGACTCGCAGCGATAGAGGCGCATTTAGCGCTGCACAGAGTGGGGCAGGATTGTGATTACAACAAATGAAAGATCACTGAAAGAATATAACAGGTACACTATAAAACTTACTGCTGTATCCTCAGGGTGTGGCTCTGTATTTTTATTTAAAGAGCAATAAAGCTACCGTTTTTGTGAGGACAAATATTTTACATGGAAGAAGAATGTCACGTCTGGAGCAACCAGATTCTGAGGGAACTGAGAGTGAGACTGGGGCACCTCAGTGTACCCCACCAAATGACAAAACCCTCCAAAACCTCTCAGGGCAAGTAAGGTAGTCAACAGAGTGTAGGGGAGAAATGATCCAGCATTTCATATCAAGGCAAGTAGTTAAAGATTGTTTTCCTGGATTCCATTTGCTCATAGTCTCAGCCATCCAAAAGTCAAATAAAACCAGGATCTAACACGTGTCCAAGTAGAGATTTGCCTGTCCACTCTGTTTAACAAAGTCCATAAGGAGTTGAAAGCCAAATGTTTGAAGATTGTGGTTGAATACATATCTCGTTTCCCACACACCTGCCACCTTCCACAGCAGACCCCATAAAGTCCTAGGAACATGCTGAGGCAGGCACAGAGTGGACCCAGGCAACACTGACTCTGCTCTGATGTTCCTGAGCATATCCTTCTCACACAGGAGCAATGGGCCATCAAAGACCCAGCATTGACTCCCGCATGCTGTCCCTCATTTCTCCCCTGGGGCCATGGAATCCTTGAAGACCTCAGCATCCTCTGGCTTAAGGGATCCTGTATAATGCTTCAGTTGAACTTCTTCTGGCTGGATGGTATGCCTATCTCGAGTGCTTGCATCCCTCAGAAGGGGAACCAGGGCAAAGTTCTTCCAGTTTCTCCCTGAAACTGAAAGGCGACACATCATTACTACTTTGGATGCAACAAAACAAGCACGCATCGCATCTTCAGGTGAAAGGAGACCTGGGCACCCCTCAATCAAGGAAGTTCCTCTTTACAGCAAACAGAGGCCATGACTGAAAACCACAACTGGGTACAAAGCAGAGACCCATGGGTCATGGAGAGCCCAGCCCCACTGAACATATTATCAACATACCACCTACCTACACCTAAAGCTCAGGGAACATTTTGGAAGAGGAAGCTATGATGGTTTAAATAGGAATGGCCCCCATAGACTCCTGTGTTTAAATGCTTGGTCCATAAGGAGTAGCACTATTATCCAGGCAGTGGTGGCGCACACCTTTAATCCCAGCACTTGGGAGGCAGAGGGAGGAGGATTTCTAAGTTTGAGGCCAGCCTGATCTACAGAGTGAGTTCTAGGACACCCAGGGCTACACAGAGAAACCTTGTCTCAGGAAAAAAAAAAAAAAAAAGAGTAGCACTATTAGGAGGTGTAGCCTTGTTGGAGGAACTGTGTCACCGTGGAGGTGGGCTTTGAGGTCATATATGCTCAAGCTACACCCAGTGTGGCATGCAATCCCTTTCTGCTGCCTTTGGATCAAGATACAGAACTTGATCATGGCTCCTCCAGCACCATGTCTGCCGGCATGATGCCAGACTTCCTGCCATGATGATAATAGACTGAACCTCTGAAACTGTAAGCCAGCCCTAAATTAAATGTGGTCCTTTCTAAGAGTTGTCTTGGTCATGTTGTCTCTTCATAGCAGTAAAACCCTAACTAAGACAGAAATAAAGACTGAAGAGCCAGAGGACCAGGAAGTCTGCTATGAGACTGTCACCTAGAAATGACTGCCTAAATAAGACCCAAACAATAACAATAGACATGTGGGACTGTAAAGGGCAGTCTGTGTTTCTGGTGTTTCTGGTTGAGCAAGGCTTGCTTCTGGAGACCCAATAGAGTATTCTACAAGGAATAAAAAGCCATGCCCCCAGACATAGATGCCCGACACCATGAGTCCTCCAATTCCATTATCCTGTGCTATCTATCACGTAGACAACGCCCCAAGCTCCCAGTATCTTGGCTGGACTCCACCCCCACTCAACTGACCACAGCCAGGTATGCCCTGCCCCTACCTGAGAACAGACAGGTAGCCCAGCACACCATATAAGGAGCTGCTTGCCCCCTCCCCTCTCTTTTTCTCTCTGTCTCTCTTCTCTCTTAACCTCTTACTCTTGTCTTTACTCTCCTTTCCCCCTCTCTCCACGTAGCCATGGCCAGCCTCTACCTCTCTACCCTTTCTCTCTCTCTCTCTTTTTTTACAATAAAACACCTTAAGACTATGGGTTGCCTCTTTTCAACTAGACTTTGGCCAAGCGTTTGCAGCCCCTGCCCGCCCCCTCTCTCCCTTCGGCCCCAGGGCAGATTGAGCTACTCTGGGGCCCCCAATTCATTCTCAGCTCCTCCGCATATCCAGCGTTGCCTGTGATGCCCAGGAGCTAGAACCTACCATCCTTGCCCTCCATGAGGCCCAGGGATCCCCAGGGTTGTCCGCTTTCCATTACCACCATGGACTGGGATATGGCTCATGGATCCAGACGCCCACCCAGGCAGTGTGGAAAGCACGGGCAGCCTCCCACATCCGCCCAGCCAGAGTAGTGGAGCTCTGGCAGGATGTGGGTTTTTCCTTCCCACTCCTTTATTCCCCTTACTGCCCAGTGGTGGCAGGCTAATGCAGAGCAGGAAATCTCAGAGAGTCTCACCACTGGACCAAGAACTACAGGCAACTGATGACTGCTGAGAGGGAGAATTAGCCTCTCCCTCTGACAAGAGTCCTAACTGGTTATATCCAGTACAAAGTAGTTAGCTTTGAAATCATAAGCAGACTCAGCAAGTTATATTTGTGTGTATATGTGTATGTGTATGCATATATGTATGTTTATGTGTATGTGTATATGTATGAATGAAAAAGGGAGGTTGGAGGAAGGAACATGGGTAGGAGTTGGGAAGAGGAAAATAAAGTTATTATATTTTCATTTCAAAACACAGTTTTTTAAAAAAAATCTTAGTAAAGTATAGTAGCATGCACCTTTAATCTCAGCATTCAAGAAGCTAAGGCATTAGGAGGCAGAGGCTGGTGGATTTCTGAGTTCGAGGCTAGCCTGGGCTACAGAGTGAGTTCCAGGACAGCCAGGGCTACACAGAGAAACCCTGTCTCGAAAAAAAAGAAGCTAAGGCAGATGGATCTCTGTGATTTCAAAGCTAGCCTGGTCTACAAAGTACCAGGACAGCCAGGGTACATAGTAATACCCTCTCTGTAATAAAAATAAATAAATCTCCAAGCTTTTAGATCCATGAAGTTTCCTCTTCTTTGACAGTTGAGCTCATCCACCCAGGTAATAGCTTACACTTTCTTTCTCCCCCAGGCCCTGGTAAACCTGATACCTCATGAGTCTATCTCACACTTTCCTTAGGTTCCATTGCCTCTCGGCCCAAATGGGGATGGTGAAGAGATTTCTGCAACACATCTCCACATTGGGCAGTCCTAGAGTATACACAGCAGCCAAAAAAAACATCAAAACTTAGGGTCAAGGCCCCACCAGAGCATAGAAGAAAATGCCAAGGGAGACATGACACTGGGCTTCACATAAGAACTTTGGCATGACCTAAAGTCCCAGGGAGCTCATAAGGAAGGCTCAGCTACCACTGCCCGTTGAGATCTTGACTAACCAGCTGGGAAGTAGAGACACCCAGTTTGGGGACTGTTGACCTAGACAGTTCCAGGGTCTCCAGACGTAGCTGAGGTCCCTATCACCATTCATCCTATTTTAGGCCACAGGGTTTGGGACAAAGGCAAGATGGTCTGGCCCAAGAGGTCTCCACCCTTCTCCTCTGATCAGGAGCCCTCGTTTTCAAAAGCCCACACAAAACGCTGGACAAAGGCAGCTCCTAGCTCAGGATTCCCAAAGTGACCACAGGATCTAAGACCCACCTACAGGGCCCTAAACTCACAAGGCAAGATTATAATGTAACCTTATTCGTACCCCACCATCACATCAAAAATCTACCCACTCCCCTTCAAGAAGCCCTACCTCAGCCCAGCCTTGTGATTCCACTGACCCCCACCCCTCCTGTGAGGCCAGTGAACCTGCCTGAGAGCTGCCCCAATAAACCTAACATTTTACTATAAATTCAGCTCAATTTAATTTGTTATACTGGTGGAAAAGCCAGTTACCAAGGCTCCACACACACTTCCTAGGTCTTCCAGTTCCCACCTTCCTTCCCTGGCCTTTCTCCCCTGAATTCTCCCATATCTTTCTGCAGCTTGGTAAGAAGGGATCCTCATCAATTAAATTATCTGGCAATCATCACTAAAGTTTCTACTGTTACAAAAGTGAGAAAGCAAGTAGTGGAAGTGTCAAGTCTAATATAACACTTCCCTCCTTCTGTTCCAAATGGCTGCTCTAACTGGACAGCAGTTCACCGAGAGGTACAGGATAGAGAGCCATGAGGTCCTTGTGCTCACAGATGAGCTCCAGGGAAACCAGAAATGTTAAACACTCAGGGCTGTCTCCTCAGCAGGGGACATAAATATCTGTTTTCTGCTCAGAAGGCTGGGTTGGGCGTTGGTAACAGCCTGGTGACTATCTGTGCTATCTGTGGGGTCAGGCCACACCCAAATTCCCCAGACTATTGTGTTTATCCCTGATTCTTCCTCTATAGACCTTTATCTTGAGCAGTGTTTCTCAGTCAACAGAACCCACATGTCACCTGTATTTTGTAGCTTGGTGACCTCTTTGATGACCTAGACCACAGCAGAGCCTCCCCCATGCACTTAAGCTATAAAACCCATTCTTAATGGAAGAGGCCACAAGTTAGTGACACCTTAAGCTCTATGGTGATAACTGTCACCAGGAACCCCCACCCCACCCCCAATGATACTGTACTTAAATCATCCAAAATAAAGTCCCCAATGTCAGATTCTAGAAGTTTGACCCAACAGTGGCTAACTAAGTAAGTAGGGGGATCAAGATAAGCCACTCAAATCACACACACAAAACCAGCTTTGAGTAGATCTGACAGTGTTAGCACACCTGACAAACTGAAGGGAAAGCAACAAGCAAGGGTGATAACGTGACCAGGGAGCCTTTCCGACTGCATTCCTAGGAAAGTCACAGAACTGCTGGGGAACTGTGTGAAATTAATAAAGCCCCAGAGCTGGGAACTCACATCCAAAAGTGAGCCTCTTTTTTTTTTCTGTACTAGAGATGGAATCACATGCTAAACAAGCGCTCAACCACCACTGAACTACATCGCCAGCTCCCCCACCCGCCATGAGCCTTGTCTGAAATAGATCTCCATATCCAACTATAATGGACAATCTTGGACTGGATGGTCCTGCTCGCGACAACCATAAGCTAAGCAAAATTTTATTCAGCAGACATGACAGATGTGAGCTACTATAAACCCTAAGAGGCATGGTATTCACAAGAGGAGTCCTATGAACACCCTATCTCTCTGCTTAGAGACAACCTCACCAACTCCAGTACCGTAAGCAGCCATCCTATAAAGCATGGAATTTCCCCTAAGCTAAAGAGAAAGCAGCTATCCCAGCAGCTGACACAGCTAGAATCAGTAGAACAGAACGTAGGAGAACACTGGGGGACTGGTCAGTTTGAGGGTAGGGTGGTTACCCACAAGTCCTTGGCTGAGAATTAGACATTGCTTACTGATGGTGAGAGTACATGAGGCTTAGCTGCAGTGTAGCTGGAAGTGGGGTGGACACACTTAAGCTTGAAGGGAGCTGCAAGAAGGGAGCATGGATGGAATGTGGAGACACCCTTACACTCGCACGTGTACACACTTAGGGTGATTCCTTAATAACTGAAGTATCTTTGAGGGAAGGTAACCAAATCCAGGTTCCATGGTATCTTATCCACAATCCACTGAACCTAAAAGAGAAGCCAGGGCAATGTGGTCCTCTGTCACAAAAAAAAAAGGGGGGGGGAGTTAAGAGACATGGATGCCAAGATGGCCCAGATGATGGAATTAGCTACGACAGCTGACTCCAGCTGACCCTTATGCTTGCCAGGCTGAGAGCGCTACCTCTGAACCAGTCCACCCCTTAGCTGACAGGAAGTGCAAAGTAACTTATTAATATGTCCAAAGAAACAGTGGAGACATGCTACTGAAGAATGGCTAGAGGGCCTCTCAGCAAAGAAAAGGAAACTTTGGGCTGCAGAGATGGCTCAGTGGCCAAGAGCACTGTCTTCCGAAGGTCTCGAGTTCAATTCCCAGCTACTACATGGTGGCTCACAGTAATGATATCCCATGACTCCTGCTGTGTCTGAAGACCACAGTGTACTCATGTACATAAAATAAATAAATAAATCTTTACAAATGGAAACCTCACCAGAAAAACATAGAAATTCTACAAACCAAAAGGCTTAAAGTTTGAGGATTGAAATCCTCCAGATGGGATTAAGAGCAATTGGGAGCTCGCTAAAAAAAAGAAGAGTCAGTAAATATGAAGACAGATCAAAAGACATCATATTTGAGAAAGAAAAAAATAATAATTAAGGACAAAATGGACAAACCCTCCAAGATGTCTGCAACAATAATGCCAAGCTTCTCGAACTGTGGACTGTGACTTCATATAGCGACACATAACTGAATGTCAGGGATCTTGAAAATGGTGGCTACATAAAAGGTTTCTGAGCATGCAACAGCCAAAAGTTAATTTGAAATCAGACGGGTAATGAATCCGAGGAGCCTCTGGCAGAGTTCCTTGTGCAGACAGAAGTGTTTGAGGGTAGGCACCTGTCACTACGCATGCATGGGCTACTGTCTGTTGCTGCTATGCAGCAGAGGTCTGATGTGAGGAAAGTCAAGATGGAGTAGGGACCCCTCCTCCCCAGTGCCAGGCCCCTCCCTGCCATGGGCTACTCCAGCACACCTCACCTCGGCCTGACCGCAGAGAGAAGCTCAGGGTGCGCTTGACGCCCTCACAGTTGCCTGGGTCCTCGTTGATGATACCCACATTGGTGTTCCAGGTAGTCCAGTTCACTTCGTCCACCCTGTCAGGGAGGGGACAGGATCTGGGAGGCCAGCTGTCTAAGGCTGGACAGCTTTGAGTTCATATTAGGATGAAGACACAGCAGGCAGAGGGGCAGCCAGGGCTTGTTTTATGGACACTCCTCATTTCCCACCACACCACAAGGCCCAAGAATTTTAAACCCTGGATTCCTGGGTTTGGCTGTGTTCACCAGGTAGTCATTTTTGGACACCTCAAGTTTTTCAGTGCTTAATGTTAGAAGTTCTACTTCCTGAGATCTGAGGTGGCTGTCCTGTGCCCATAGTTGAGTCCTATGGTGGCCCTTGGACCTGGTGCTGGCCTTGAGAGTCCCCTATTTCTATGACTAGTCCCAGGGAGCCCTGAGCCTGATCTATACCCCCTCACCTGACTCCAGATGTGTCCCCCATGTCCAGGACTGAGACCAGTTCTCAGCTCTGACTCCTGCTTCGGCCTTACCTGAAACACCACCGGTAGTCATCCTTGCCGTCAGGCGTGAACCCCACCTGCAGCAGCTTGCCAGAGCGGAAGGCCTTCCTCATGCACTTCAGGAAGCTCTTCTCTGTATCCAGGATGGTGATGGCTCGCTGGTGGAAAAGGAAACAGGCCATCAGCCTGGATCACCCTCTCCAGAATTTCTTTCAGACCCAGACTTCTTTCTACAAGTCCGCAGGCACCACACACTCCATGAAGGAGACCAGCCAAGCCTTCCTGTGCTTGGTGGCTGCCTGCTGGTTCCAAGAAGGCAGCCCTAGGAGTCCATAGAGCTCACAAAGGGACCCTATTGGGTGCTATGTGAGATCAGATTGTTGAGTCTAAACCCTGGCTTTGCTGTCTGCGAGCTGTGTGGCTTGAAACACAGAGAGATGGCGTCGTCTCTAGACCTCATTGTTAGGTGTAAAGATGAGATGCTGACAGGATGCCCTTAAGAGGAAAGGTGAAAGGTAAAATGAAGCCAGGTAAGGCAGACACTTAGAGCAGGGCCCACCATTCAGAAAATGCTTCTGGGTAAGAACAATGCTTTGTTGGTGGGGGGTTCTGAAGGCAAATACGCGCCATGAGGCTTAGAAAGAGAATCCTCAGGGCCCACCCCATGAGAGCAATCCCCATGTGTCTAGTGTCCAGTGCTCACCTAAACCAAGATGCTCTATGATGGATAACCCATGGGGCTAAGCCTACATCTTCTGCCCTCTGGGACTGCTCAGCCCTGGGCCAAATACAGCATCTGTTAGTTATAGCGTCTAGCTAGGCTCGCCTGACTGCTTGTAGATGATGGGCAACGGGATGTCCGTGGGAAGGAACTCTACCCAGAGAGCTGTTAATGTTGATCCCTGGGCCCAGTTGGGCTCCCTGCCCCCTCTTCAATCCCACAGGGGCTCATGCAACCCTCTGTGTACCAGCAGAAGGATCAAAGGAACAGCCTCCAGGCCGCACTACCCGGCTTCTGCTGCCCACCTGCAGCTTCCAGATGTTCTTGCTCTCTTGTGCAATCTTGTTGACAGTCTCACCCATGAGAGCGATGAGCATGTTGAGCAGGAGGATGTAGGTGAGGACCACATAGGCCAGTAACAAGATGATGAAGACAGCCTTGAAGTCATAGTTCTCGGTGAACTCCAGGTCGCCCATGCCGATGGTGAACTTGAACAGCTCCAGACATGTGGAATACAGGCTGTTGTAAGAGTTCCCTGACCTGCAGGAAGGTCCCCGGCACTTGTGTGGCGGGGACTCCACAGGCAGCGAGTTATTCTTCCCGTCCTCAATCAGTGTCACTACGGCTACAGGTCACAAGAGAAAGGGGGTGTGGGTGAGTGAAAACCAAGACCCCAGACCTCCTGATACATACCTGTCCTACCCCAGCACCCTGCAGCAGGAAAGCCACTCAGCCATGTAGCACCTCCCCACTCCAGACTCGCATTAAAACTTTAATAAAACCAGCAAAACTCTGCTTTGTTATAAGAGCTCTATCATGATCTAGTAGGAAAAGTATTTGAAGAAATATGCAAAGCTGTGTAGACCATGCACATCCTGAGGCCTTTGTGAGGAGAAAGGCATACAACCTGCTCAACCTTACAGGCCAGGCCTGGCTCACTTTGCCAGCTACACCCTGTCTTTTTAGAGGTCCACTCTAGAACCATGGGTATCAAGCACTGCAAAGCAGAATGGCCCCGATAACATTCTCCTTTGGAAGCGTAGTATAGAGCTTGAGAATGGCTAAGCAGCTGAGTCCTGTTCTTACAATACCTGAGAACCCCCTGAGCCCAATCCCTTCTTGTACTGATACACATAACTTCAGATCAAGTGCCACAACCCATACCTATCAGGTCCCTCCTCCTACTCATGGATACTTAGCCCTCTTAGGCAAAAAGGGATAAAATAAACTGCAGAATGGGAGCAGAGACTGGCATGCCTCGGGGACCATCTAACTGCAGAAATCTGACAAGGACTAAGGCAAAGGTATGTGCTCACAACAGGATGCGGATCAGTTAGAGGGGCCGAGGATTCAGCTATAAGGGGCTCTCAAGGGCCAGATCTCAGTTTCAAAGCAACAGATGGTAATAAGGATTATGACTCAAGTGACTGTGTGAATCTACACAGAGCAAAAAAGAGCCCCAAGGCCATCCTTGCATTGAAAAACTTCAATTTTAGAAACTCTTTAAAAACTCTTCCTTATGATAAAATGCCAGGGACTAAAGATTGGAGGAATGGTTGGGTCAGGGAATCCTTGAAGGTTAGCGTTGTAACTCAGTGGGCCTTTGCCTGGCACATATTAGATCCTGGGTTCAATCTCCAAAAAAAAAAAGAAAAAAAGGAAGGAAGGAAGGAAGGAAGGAAGGAAGGAAGGAAGGAAGGAAGGAAGGAAGGAAGAGAGGAGAAAGGGAGAAGAGGAATAGGTAAGGGAAGGAAAAAAGAGACAGAGACAGAGAGAAGGAAGAGAGAGACAAAGAGACAGATTTTAAAATGGTAAAATTGGGGCATCTCTGTAAGAAGAGAGAAGTCATTCTTACAACTCTTAAAACTTTTTTGTGAGTCTGAAACAGTGTTGAAATAATTTGGATAAAAACTGACTAAAAAAAAAAAATATAGCTATATGGCAAGCAACGAGCACAGCCTCTCTAAAATGACTGAGGACATCTCCTAAATTACACTCCCAAGTTCTCAGGCTCGTGCTGATGTGTGTTCTCCTTGCCCACTCCCGTCGCCTGCAAGCATGCGCCTCCTGTCTTCCCTACTGGCTTCTCCTCCCCTTGGCCCTGCAGAAGCCAAGCGAGCAACAGACCTGCCTACCCACCAGCCACGACTTAGCCTGTTACCTGTGGAAAATCCAAACAAGAACACCAGGTAGACGAACATAAACCGACACAGGTCTCTGAGGATCATCTGCAGGAAAGAGCAGGCTCATGAAACACAAGCTCAGCCCTGGGAGGAATACAGGAATGACCCATGCTGTACCAGGCTGGAGTGGCCAGAGAACATGGGGCGGGAACCTTCCACGGGCTGGATTCTACGGTTTTCAGCTCGGGCATCATGAAGGAATCACTCACACCTCTCCCACGGCTTTTGTTCGGGATGCAGAGGCAAGAAGTTTGAAGAAAACCTCCACGTCAGGGTCAGTGCCAGGTTGCTTGATTCTTGGGGAATCAATAGGCTAAGAGCTAAAGCAATGGCTCACCGGAGGATGCAGAGAGGCTGAACAGATTGCGTAGGACAGTATCTCACATCTATGGGGCAAACAGGGCTCTGTGGGAAACATACTTGGGAACTTACCTTCTCAATCATGACAGCGTAGATGCCCATCTGCTGGAAGCCCCGGGTATAGTAGAGCATGTTAGTCCAGCCCAAGGCCAGGGAGAACACCATTGAAGCCACGTACTCCTTGCATTGACTGAAGTACAGTACCACAGACACCAGCATGAACAGCGACTGTACAAAGCTGGGGCAGAGACAAAGGAAACCAGCTTAGGGGAAGCCAAGAACAAAAGGCGCTGGGGCTGCAAGAACTGAAAGAGAGAGAATGTAGCCATTTGCAGGCTGGGGCTGGGTTGCCTGCTTCGTTTGGCCTACACCTTCCCTGCAGGCACAAGGAGCAAACCTATGGCTTATTGGGAGGCAAAAATCTTATTCTTAGAAGCACAATGTAGATATAGTACAGATGTCCCTTGATTTATAATACTCATGCCCTGCACAATCCATTGTACATCAAAAATATAAGTGAGAAATGTACTGAATACCCCAGCCTACTGATCATAAGTGCTCATGCTCGGGGCGCTGTACCGAGTCAGCGCTTCCCTCAGGGCTGCCCCACTGAAAATACTGAAGACTGTCTGTGGAAACAAGAACAGGCCAAGAAGAGGAAGATGTGAGAGAGAGGGAAGAGGCAGGAGAATTCCAAGGGTGGCAGCAGAGAGAACCATCTCACCAGGGTGAGAAGGATCAGGCTAGGAAAAAAAAAAAAAAAAAACCAATCAGGAAGAGAAAACAGGAAACGGGACATGGTGGCATACATCTGTCACCCCAGCACTGCAAATGCAAAGGCAGGAGGGTTGCTGTGTGTTAGACCAGGGGCTAGATTGGGCTACATAGTGAGGCCCTGTCTCAAACAAACGAAAGGAAACTCTAGAAAGAAATCCCTCAAGGGGGAAAAGAAGGAACTTAACCATGTGTTGCAATTTAGAGGTTTGAATCTGAGGGAAACTGCACCTGCTTCAGGATACGAGGGAAGAATTAACACTGCACACAATGTGTACTAAACAAGAGGAAACTGAGGCGGTTAGCTTCAGAGGAAACAAAACCTGGATTAGGGCTGTTATGAAGCTGTTCCACAAGAATATTTACAAAGCCATACATTCAAATGCTGACTACTGACTAACAAAATATTATATAATCACATTGGGATGACAAAAGAAGAGAAGCAGACAGGGAGAAGGATGTTAGAGGTTGTCTATGGCAGTAATAGATGGTAGAACAAACAGCCAGAGGAAAGAGGGTTTCAGAGAATGGGAAGGGTTTGGGGCAAGAAACTGGTTTGGTCTATAAACACTTGTACATTCTTGAGATTTATATTAATATGAATGAGTAGTTTTGATAAAAAGTAAAAGCTACATACCTTTCTTTTGATAGAATAAAAACTATATGTTCTATATTAATAAGTATAATTGCATGTGTGTGTTAACATCACTACAATATAGCTATACCTTTTACAAATGGAATCTTGAAGCCGGGCAGTGGTGGCGCACGCCTTTAATCCCAGGACTTGGGAGGCAGAGGCCAGTGGATTTCTGAGTTCGAGGCCAGCCTGGTCTACAGAGTGAGTTCCAGGACAGCCAGGGCTACACAGAAAAACCCTGTCTTGAAAAACCAAAAAAAAAAAAAAAAAAAAAAAAATGGAATCTTGAGTCTACTGGCATAATGCTATATAAGGGGGCATTTCTTCTCTTAGGCAAATCAGTATTGTGACAGCCAGTTGCTGCAGACCCTACAGGTTGAGCCTGCCCTTTGGGACTAAAATAAAGGTCTCTGAAGGTCAGAGTGAGAACAAGAGTTTATGAATCCTAGGAACAAACTAGTTACAACAGTACTAGAAACCAACTCCTCAATCGGGGGCACCTGACAGGCAAAGAGAAGCCCCAGGATTGAGAGGGCACCCGATAGGCAGAGAGAAGCCCCAGGATTGAGGGGGCACCCAACAGGCAGAGAGAAGCCCCAGGATTGAGGGGGCACCCGACAGGCAGAGAGAAGCC
>JADRCD010226555.1:0-12338 GCA_019843815.1 Montemys delectorum
GGAGAGTTATATTATGTGAGATGTTATTAAAAGCTTGGGCCCAGGCATGGTGGTACACACCTTGGAGACAAAGGGAAGCAGATCTCTGAGTTCAAGACAAGCCTGGGACAGAGCAAGTTCTAAATGAAGAAAAGCTTAAGTCCAGGCATGGTGATATATGCCTTTAATTCCAGCATTCAGAAGATACAGCCATGCAGATCTCTTGAGTTCAAGGTCAATCTGCAGAGCACTTTCCAAGGTAGTCAAGCATAGGCAGTGTGAAGGAGTTGGAAAACAGAAAGCTGGTGATAATGTAATAGAACAAGGAGACCATGTTCCAGCACCAGAAAGCAGCAGAACTTGGCAGCTTTGATGATGTAGCTCTGGCTTTAGAATCAAGAATAGAAGAGACTACTAGGACAATTGATGCTGGTTAGCTATAGCTAAGAAGAGACCAGCATCACTGAGGTGAAATCTGGGAAGTATTTTCTGAAAACATAAATTAGAAGCTGTGTTCCAGAGATAGCTAATGCTGTACCTTGTGCTGCAGCTGGACTTGGTAATGTGTAAGAGTCATCTAGGTGGTACTGGTTTTGAAGGCATGAAGGGGTCATGAAGAACAGCTGAGACTTTGCACTGTGAGAGGCCAGGGAAGGCCATTGGTGAAGGTGTAGGCTCAGTGGCAGTTGAAGGTCCAGGGCTGTAGGGGTCATGCAGAGAAGTTGAAGCTTGGTACCATAAAGGGAGCCTATGTGAGGCTATTGATGAAGCCTAATTGCAGCAGAAGACCCCAGTGTATTGGAAATGCCAGTACCATGGGATGATCACCAAGAATAGCAGCAGCAATGGTGTGGAATCAACCAGACCTTGGAGTGTTACAGAGGGCAGAGTGGGAAATGTGACCCACGCCCGTTGGAGGAACCCAGAAGATCTACATCAGGTGTAGATCCCAAATACAAGAACAAGAAGCTGTGAAACTGAAGTTGCCTAGGATACCCCAAGATGTTACAGATGCCAGAGTCATGGAATACTTGCTGAGGAAAGCTGCTAACAGGGAGTGGAAACAGCCCAGGAGAAAAAAATTTGTTGTAATTATCAGTGCTGAAAAGAACCATCAGACATGGAAATACAGAGTTTGGAGTTTGCCCAACTGATTTTTGGTCTTGCTTTTGTCCTGGATTTTCTCACTATGTCATTTGGAATGGTAATGTATATCCTGTGATGTTGGAGGTATGTGATCTTTTTAATTTTGGTTTTATAGTGGTATTACAGTTAAGAGATTGAATGAATCTCAGAAGAGACTTTGAAGTTTGGACTTTTAACATTATTGAGACTGTTTGAAACTACAGGACTTTCGAAGTTGGACTAAATGTATTTTGCAGTATTCTATGCCTAGGTAAGGCCTTCATAGACTCATGTGTATGAACAAGCCTATGGGGCCAGGGCGTGGTTTGAATATGCTTGGCTCATACAGAGTCGTACTGTTAGGAGGAAGTGTGTCACTGTAGGGGTGGGCTTTGAAGCTTTGCCCAATTTGGAAAAGTCAGTCTTCCTCCTCTTTGCCTTTGGAATAAGATGTAGAGCTCTAAGCTTCTCCAGTGTCATGCCATGCTTCCTGCCTTGATGATAATGAACTGAACTTGTGAACCTGTAAGCTATCCCAATTAAGTATTGTCCTTTATAATAGCTGCCTTTGGACATGATGTCTCTTCATAGCAATCAAACCCAAACTAAGACACTTGTACATGCATATGGAGGCCAGAGGTTGACATCTTATCTATTCCTACCTTATATACTAAGGCTCAGGTCTCTCACTTGAACTCAGAGCTCACCAATTTATGTAGCCTAATTATCCAGCTTGTGCAAAAGGATTCCATGTGTCTGTTTCCTGCACCCATACCTCCAAAGATTTTTCCTGGGTGCTGGGGATCCAAATTATCACTCCTCCAGTTCTGATGTTTGGTTGGCAAGCATTTTACCTGTTCAGCCATCTTCCCAGCCTCACCCCACCTGATTTTTGAGACCCCATCACTGATTACCTAGGTTGAGTGTCCAATAAGGTTCCTGGACCTGCCTGTCTCCGTCCTCTCGGAGCTAAAGTTCCAGATGTGTACCACCATGCCAAGTTTTTACATGGGAGTTAGGGATTCAAGCACAAGTCCTTGTGCTTGCTCAGCGGGCTCTTTCTAGACTAAGCGATCTCCCCAGCCCTGGTTTCTGATGCTTTAAGTCACTCCTGTGTGATGATATTTGAGACCTAGTAAACTAGAGCAAGCCTTTAGTAGTCACCTGGCTTCGTCACTAGTAAAACCTCAGGTTCAGCGTGAGGGCAAGATTTCAGATTAAGTCCCCAGAAGGAAACACATGGGCCTCAGAGGGATCATTCAAGCTACTACAGCACAAAGGGTTCAAGAGACACATCCCTACCTCCCATGGAATCTCTATGGTCAACGGACAAGTCAGTAGAGACTCCTTATCCCTTAGGATAGACAAGTGTGAACCCCAACTAAGAAGGATGTTCCTGGGAATTTTGAAGGAAATGTTTTGAAGCCCTCTTTCATTGCCCCCTTCCCCTCTTTGCTAACAGTCATGGCTCCTCTCATCTAGAGAGTGCTTATTTACCTTCTACTAGGGTCATTTGAAGCTCTTGTTAAAGATGTTTCTCATGAGTGACTACCCTAAGTAATACCCGTAGCTTCTGTCACTCATAACAGTTGCCTCCACTGGTATGCAGAGACCCAATTTGCAGTGGATAGAGACGACTCACGAGGAATGACTGAAATCACGTCCAAGTTCAGGCCACCATCAGACATATCCATTTATTCAGCCTAGTTGCTTCCCCCCACCCCCCAAAAAAGCAGTTTTACTATTTATATTTTTAAACTCAGTGCCATTTTAACCCTACTGAAATGAACACATGGGAAGTCTACTTGGCATAACAGGAGATCAAGAAGGGAACTAGAAAAGTGTCAAGGGCATAAAGCCTGGTATAAATGTTGAAATGGGTAGTTCAGGCAAGTCCCTTGGGAGAAAATGGCCAATGAGTGGGCTCAGCTTCCCAGGCTTCTACCAGAGTGTAACAGCAAAGAAAGAAGGTATGTCCTGCCAGCTATCATCCTCACCTAGAACCACAGATAGCACCTATTGAGTCCTGTCCAGATGAGAAGCCTCCCAGGGAGCAGATGTATGCCCACAGTGCCAGTGAGAACATGGACAAGTTACAAAAGATGGACTGGGTGACGATTTTCCACTCGGTGGAATTAAGCTTGTGGAATGGCTTTAATGCACTAATACACAACTCTTTCCCCAAATTCACAGTGGTATACTCCCTTCTCACCTAGTGGGTCTCTAAGTCCCCTAGGTGTATAGCATCCTTTCCATATTGATCAAGCCACTGAATGCCCCAGCCGACGTTTCCTGTAAAATGTGAGGCAAAAAATTAATTAACTCATTAATTAATAATACAGTTTTGAAAACATAATTATAATGATAATGATTACCATTTTGTAGACTTCCCAATATTACTGGGGCTGCTGGAATAGCAGGGAGCACGCCAAGACTGCTAAGGATGGGAAGCCACTCATTCCTCCTCACTAATCTTCTCTGACTTGGCAGACCAGGTGAAAAATTACAGTTTTAACTTGCAGGAAAAAGAAAGCACGGGTCCAATCCTGAGAGGGAGAAAGAATCCAAAGCAGAAGAGAAACAGAGAGGGCCTGGGGTTTGGTGGTTTGATTTTCTGCCCCCAAGTTAAAAGGGTTAAGGCTGGAAAGCAGCAATATCAATAGTTGTTTTGTTTGCCCAACAGAGAAAGATTGTGCTAGACCCCTACTGACCCGCAGCTAATCCCCTTCCTGTGGGTCTGGAGAAGGGCCGTGTGCTCTGGGCTGTGTGTAGTTTCTGTACCTTGAGGCTGAAGCAAACAGACTTGACAAGCAAGCTCAGCAACAGCAGGCTCTGCTCACCCACCCAGAAAGCTGGTAGGAACTGCCTAAAGGGAAGGGATTCATTCATTCGCCTCCTTTACTGCCTGGAGAGCCAATCACGGGGGCACATTCCGCCAGCCTGTCAGCCAATCATCTCATTTGACAAGACAAGAACCAATCATCTCACTTCATCCATCTAGGCCACGGCATTTCTAACCTCCTCCCTCTGAGGGCTGTTTACCATCCTTGCCAGGCCCCTGGAGATGAGCGGGAGCTAAGAGCCCTAAGCCAGGGCAGTGTGCAAGCAGGAGAGCTACTGGTGGGAATACCCTGAGCAGAGCCCATTTCATCAAGTCACTTTTCTTTGTTTACTGGGCACCATCCCTGTCTCAGGCCCTGCAGATGGGAAAGGCAGGATGATGTGTAAAGCCTAGTTGATATAGAGTTGGCAATCCCAGCACCTTTGTACAGGCGACTGTGTTGGGTTTGGGGGTGGGGTACGTTGGAGGGGGGCTATGAAAACAAGAGGTTCTTTAAACAGGCACCATATCTAATCTATGGGGGATATATCAGGAAACCCTCCAAGAAATGACACAACAACAGTCAGGCCTGTCACAGCCCCCAGGATCTCCTGAATACGCCCACCTGATTGCTAGGCCTGCTGTACTAAAATGGCTCATATTGGTGTCCTCAACCACAGGAATGTATCCTCTCGAACATCTGGAAGCCAAATAAAATTGAGATCCAGATGTGGGCAGGGCTGCTTTCCTCTGTGGCCTCTTGAGAAGTCATTGCATGGTCTCCTCTCTGTAATTACATCTTTGTCCAAATTCTATTTTCTTGTAGGGACACCAGTCACATTGGGTTAGAACTCCCTCTACTGACCTCATTTACCCCTATAAAGACTTCCATCAGTCATATTCTGAAAGCTAGGAGTTAGATAGACTGTGAGCATTTAAACTGAAAAAGACACAGTTAAGTGCTAACATAATTTTACATTGGTTTGAAGATATTTAACTACTGACCCCATCCCCCAAGAACACTATGACCAAGGTCTTTCTGTCCTCTGAACCTTTGGTGCTAAGTGACTCAGACAGGCTCCTGTCAGAGGGAAGGGATCAGGAAGCCCAGGCCCATCTGTAGAAACAAGTCTATCCCCGACCCCCATCTCTTCCTCCAAAAGCTGTCCATCACTTAAAGTCTCAGCATCCCATTCCCACTGCTCACTGTCCCTGCGCAGTGGGTATTTCAGTCATTTTCTCTGTGATAGGTATCCATGTTACCTTAGACTTAGTGGGAGGGGACAGGAAGTGAGTAAGAGGAGATGGAAAAGGAGAGGAGCGGAGCATACGCCATTGGTGCTGGTCCTTACCAGTCAGCCTGAGTTCCTTGAGAAAAATCCCTAGGATCCTCAGTCTGTGGTCATGGGGTAAAGGAGTGTTCAGTGATTTTTGAGATAATGCAGTAGGATGTGAGTGATGTGTAGAAAGCAGGAAAGAGATGTGCTCTGAGTTCCATGCCCCACAGCTCAGTAAGATTGATCAGACATTCACTACATACCAGGTACAGGTATCATGTCAGGAGCCAAAGACAGATGGATGAGCTACAGTCTGGTCTTTATGGAGCTCACAGTCTCCTGGGGGAGACCATGTGCACAGTCCAGTGTAGGACAAGTTATGCCCATTAAATTTAAGGTACAGAGAACAAAGACAGCTGGCCCAACATGGGGTTCAGAGGAGCCTATGTATGGAAGAAGTGGATGTCTGTCCCAGATCATGAGGTGTTGAGGAAAGTGAAGAGAGGAAGGTGCCCTGGCATGAGGGTGATATGGGCAAGGCAATGAAAGCCTGGAGCATGATATGTGTGAGAAGCTCAGAGCAGGTCAGTCGTCCCAGACCCTTACTACAGTATGAGGGACAGAGTGGCGAGAGGAAGAACAGGTAACAGGCATAAGAGAGTACAGGGCCAGCTCATGTGAAGTGGCTTGGACACTCTGGGGCATTTCATTTCACACTACTCAAATAGGCACTGAGCTCTTTAGTGTTGCCAGAGATGAAGACAGTAACTGACCAAGCAGGGAGCTCATTGAGCATTCAGTTCTTACCTCATACTTTGGGGACCCAATCAAAAAAAAAAAAAACCTGCAAAGCTTAGAAAGTACCAGAAGTTGCCATTGCTTTGTCTACAGAGAGTTTTAAGCAAAGTATGAGATGGTGCCAATGTTCCATCTGAACCTCAGGGGTACCAAGCTGGAGACAAGGAGCCCACTTGGGACATTAATGAAGCATTTCAAGAAGAAAAATAAAAAAGAAGTTGAGAGACAGAAGAAAGGAGTAGGAAGTGACTTGTAGATTGACTATTGATATGGTGTGAAGAGGGTATCCACAAATAGCAGTGCATTTAGGATTTGGATGACTGGATGCATGCTGGTAGCTTTACTACAGAAAGGAATCAGATGCATGCCAGGGTGGACAGATGAGGAATGGGCTGTTGGCCAAGTGGAATCTTAGGCACTAGTAGATCAGCCATACAGAGATTCTCAGGGGACCATTTGACAGAATCTGACTGAGCACAAACAGCCAAACAGAGGGTCTTAATATTGCAAATAGATTTCAGAAAATGTACCTTTTTATTTTAAAGTGTGTACATAAAACCTTCGAGGCTCTCTATACTGACTTATCTCCTTTTTCATCTGGCCTGTCCTTGAAATCAGAATAGACTGGTGAGTCCCTCCCATAAACATTCTCTCCCACAGTCTTCATTGCATCACTCTCCCCTTGATGCCTCAGGAGATGGAGAGGCATAAGTGGTGTCTTCCACATGGGTACACACACATAAAATGTAACGAGAGGCCTGGTACATGACAAGCGGACCCTCCATTTCTGCTAATGTCCCCTCCCACACTCCTTTTGCCCTGATATCACTCCTCAGACTCAATACTACTTCCATATGATCCATGAATCTTTCTCTGTCCTGCTCCCATTTGGAGATAGTCAAACGTAGTTTATTTGTGGGGAATGTTTTTGAGAGTTGTGTGAGGGATAATTCAGTCTCACAAAATTGCACGCAGCCATGCTTATCTCCAGATAAAGGGAGTGACAACCCTGGAGAGTCCCTCTAACACCATGCCACGTATTCTCAGAACCAAGGGCCAGCTCCCTCAGGGTTCAGAGCATCTCCGTTTAGCAAAAGCCCTGGACTCCCAGTAGGGGAGCTAACTCAGGATCCGTTTCTAACTCTCTGGTTTCTTTTCCATGTCTCCCTGTTGCTGGGTTTCTACTACACACACAGACTCGGCTTGCTTTACTCCTGGATTATTTTTAGTCTGCCCCTTCTCCTGGGTGGATTCAAATTCTCCAGCCCTGAACAAATGCTTAGCAACAAAGCCCCCGGGGCCAGGGCCAGTTTCTGTTTCTCCAAGTAACATCTCCTGCTACAGAACCCTGCCTCTTCAATGAGTGGCAGTGTCCCTGGATCATCTGTGTTGCACATTGAAAGGTAGAGTCCACGGTAGAGCTGGTAGCCATTCCCCACTCCCACTCTCCCTCTTCAGTTTCTGTGTTTTTTAAGGTGCCCTGGGAACCCACAGATTATGCCACTGTGCATGTACTGCTTTTCAACAATCCAACAGGGATTATTTCCACCCCTCCTAAAGATACAAAGATTTACGTAGCCCACATGGCATACTTGTGAGAGACACATGAGGCCTGATAAATCATGCACTATTTATTGTGGCACTAAAATGATTCCCTTTGCTTAATTAAAGTAGCCATATGCTGCAGCACAGATCATTCTCATTCATTAAAATCTCCAAATTGTGTGTGTGTGTGTGTGTGTGTGTGTGTGTGTGTGTATGAGTGTTAAGGGAAAAAAACAGGAGCAGGAGCAAGAGTTAGGGAGAATACAAACAGATCAAAGTTTGGGAGACAAGGGTATACTAGAGAGAGCCTTGATGTCTCACACCAAAATCAACAAACAAACAAACACACCTTAGCAACAACAGTAAACTGATGGGCACCTGTGCTGGGTCACTTGATCTGAGAAGTGGGATTGGCTTTTCCGTTCTTTTGTTTCTTCTAAGTAGTTAATTGATCCCAAATTTATAATCTCCTTTACTTATTTGCTTCTTTGAGTCTTGTCTTCTTTTTACCCTTGCATCTCGATGGAAGGCTCTAACAGTGCCTACCTGTCCATCTTGCTCATAGTTCTTAACCTAGCACAGATAATAGTCGTTTAGCCCATCGGAGGGCCTCAACAGCATGCACTGAATGAGTAAATGAATACAAATAGACTAGCATGTGCAAAGAAAGATTCAGAGCTGAGAGTATATGACATGTTAAAAAAGATAAAAGAAGGCCAATGCCTCATTCTGCCACTTCATCCTGTCCCCACTCCTTCTCCCTCTCGCAATCTTGATACACTCTGTCCACCAGCATCCCTCCCCTGTGCTCACCTCCCACCCTTTCCCACAGTAACTGGCATTTTTCTTATTGGTTCAAGTAAATAAGCACATTTTTTTTTCTCCTAAAACTACAGCGGCTATATTTCTCCATGACCCAGGGTTAATGGCCAGTGACTCCTGGGCCATCTGCAGGGAACTGTGAGAGCACACACTCAGCCATGGCCACCTAGCAGGTTCCCTGGCACCCCTATCCATCACAGAAAGCTATACTCACACTTTCTCTTTGGAAGCCCTGTTCCAGACAGGAGGTGTACCAGGGTTAGAGGAACTAACTACCTGGTCCTAGGTAATGTATTTACTCTCTCCAAACCCTTTCTACATTACCAAGATTAAGATTCAAAAAAATGTCAACTTCATAAGGCTTTCAAGAATCACGTTAGTCTATGTATGTGAAGTTTGTATCATAGGGAGAACAATACACAGAATTATAATTCTTTGATACTTATAACCTTCCAGTTCTCTCTCTATGCTTTGCACATGTGAGCAGTTTCATTTTGTCATTTTATTAAATCTACACATCTTCTCTATGAGACTCATTTCAACTTGTGCAGAACTGATGGGGCACCTGGTTCTTAGAAAGTTGAGTTTTTCCAAACCCACATGTGAGCAGAAATGGTATTCAAACCGATGTCCATTGAGTCCTGGAGCCTTTTGCTCAACCGCTAATATTTGACCCACTGACTTCCACCTTAATCTTGTGGAAATTTCTTTTGGAGTAGGAAGAAGAAAATGGTGGTTATGAGAGCCTGCTGTAGGGCTTAGAGAAGACAAGGATTGGTGGATGTGTCTGTACAGCCAGGTCCACTGTGTATTCCTTCATCCTTTGATCAGGATGGTTGGTCTCTAGCACTTATCAATGGTGGGAGGTATTTCGTCACTTTTATCAGGATAGCCAGTTAATTCAAGGTCTTTCTCTTGGATTAGTCTTGCCTATGTATCCTAACCCTAATCTGTACATTTATATAGTATCCATGGAATGGATTATGGAAGCTACACTTCAGAAGACTAGCCAAAGCAATAGCATCCATCTTACACGTTCTTCTAAAATCCTACCATCTCACCCATTGAAAAGTAGAGTCCTTTCTTAGCCACATGAACCTATATGGACAATTGGTTTCAACATGGGGGAGCAATCCAGATCTTCAGTCACTATTGACAGACCTACCTGTAAGTCCCTGACAAAGCAGAGAATCCTATTAGAGGGGAGGAAATAGAAGACTGGAAGGGTAGGTGGCAAACAGCTTAGGAAGGATTTCTCTCCTCCTTCCTCCCCTCCATACCTCCCACCCTCCTTCCCCCTCTCTCTCCTGTAACCCTTTCATAGCCCTCCCCCTTCTTCCTCCTCATCTTGCTATGTATCCCAGACTGGCCACCCACAGCCCACTCTCACTTTTTAAAACTTAGCCTCATTCTAAGCAACCATACTCATAAAGCCTTGAGTTTTTTTGTCCTCTCTGTGTTTTGTCTACTAACACAAAATAAGCACAAAACTAATTTTTAAAAAGCTTTTGGCTATGAACTCCTTAATATAATATCCTGTCCCACATGGGCCTTGCTTCAAAAATAGCATATGAGGCCATGGAAAGCTATCCTGAATTCAGAACAAATAGGAAACCTTTAAAGAAAAAATGCACCATTCTTTTAACAAATGCCAACAAACACATACCAAAGACCTGCAGATAAAGGATGCTGAGGAGGCGCACATAGAGGAGAGGCACATAAACTGGCTACTGCCCTTGCCACTCAAGAACATCTGTGCCTTGCAGCATAAGGTGCATGGGGACATTAGAGCTCTTATTCTTGGACATCTAACTCCTTGGGAGGTGAGTTAAATGTTATGGTTATGCTATGGGTACATGAGCAAAACAAAGACAACAACAACAAACAAACAAAAACAAAACAAAACAAAAAGTGCAGGGAAATTTAAGTTAAAAGGCTAAGACTTGGATATCCCACTCTGGCTTGGGGCAGCTTTGGCTTATGCCCAGAGAGACAGATACACAGTTTACTCTCTTTGGTTCATGGTCCTCAATTCTGAGAATTCCTTAGTCTCATTTAAGTACTATAAGCATAATCTAGTATCTTGGTTTATTTTCTATTGCTATGAGAGAATACCTCACACTGGATGAGTGTGAAAATAATTTGACTGTGGCCTAGAGACTGGGAAGCCCGAGAGTCTGTTACTGGCATCTACTTCACTTCTAGAAAGGGGTCTTCTGCTACTCCAGCTCAAGACAGAAAGGAAAGGCAAAAGAACACAGGGAGAAGAGATTTAAAAAACAAATCACAATCGCAAGGATCTACCTGTCTTTGTGACAACTTTCCCTTGCTAGCATGCTCTCACTCTCTTTAGGAAGATGTAACTCCTCCAAATGACCTGGTAATAGTACACTGTCACTTTTCAGCCACATTTCATTGGAAGTCAAATCTCAATACAGATCATGTTGGGGACAAGGCATATCTAAACCACTGAACCTAGGCTCAGTTTCTTCTCTTGACTTCCTATCTCAACTCTAACTTCTATGTTGCTGTTCTGAAGCCAGCATTTTAATTTTTTATTTAAGAATTTATTACCATGGACAATTAGGATGGAGTGATGTCGTCTTAGGTAACTTGGATACGAAAACCAAGGAACCCCAAAAGAGGAGCTCCCCAGACTGGGGATGAGAAACCCAGTGAGGAGACTATCCCATAATTTGTCTACATGTTTTCATCCCTATGGATGGAAATCTCAACACATATACGTTCAATGCAAATGCAGCATGCGCACACAAGCAAAGGCAAATGATTAATAACTAGTTAAGTGCAATCCCACGAGGAACACCCAAGGAAGGTTTTATCAATGAAGCAAATACAGCTTGCTTACCTAAAACAAGTAATTCTACAGGCTAGGAACAGAAAAGCAAGAACTGCGTTTCTAAGTAGATTTAAGTTTGTAGGTGATGAGATCAAGATCCTTGAAGTCAGAGCTGCTAAATTCAGGGTGTTCCCTGACTCATCCCTAATTAAGGTATCATAGAGAGAAGCAATGCAGCAATGCATGCACATGTGCTCTGTCATACACATAGTAGTGAGGTGAGGCTGAACAGTCTCACACTCAGATGCTTCAAACTGCTTTGAGTGAGCTATCTGTGAGACTTTTGTTACTAAAGCATGGAGACCTACTTCCTCAGTCTGCTGGGAGCAGGCTCTCTGTCCCAGATTGGAGGTTGGAGGGGCACTTGGCAGGGGACAAAAAGAAGTTACAGCCCTTAGTCCCCGGTCAGTACATTTTTGCTCACAGTTAGTACTTGCTTCCGGGGGCCACAAACAACAGGCCACTCAGAAATCAGTGTTGTGAAACAAGGCAGCATTGTCCCCTGGCCTGGCCTTTCCTGATGCTTGGGTGGGAGAAAGGGAGATGAGAAGGGTCCCTGAGCCACAGAGGTCAGGAGAAAAGCTGGCACCTGGGGAAGAAAAATTTCCCAAGCAGCTGGCCAAGCTGGAGCCTTCCAAACAGACACGGTAGTTGACCCAGCTGTCGTCCCATCTCTGTGAGCTCTTCTCTGCCACTCTTGCTTCAAAGACCCAGCCAAGTGGTACTTGTCTAGCCTGGCCACAGATTCTCAGCACCCAAGGCATGTTGGATGCTATTTGTGAACAGGCAGAAAAGAAAGACCAACATAGGGCAACATACTTTGAGGTGTCTACCTCCCCACACAGCATACATGCGCACGCGCTCTCGAGAGCACACACACACACACACACACACACACACACACACACACACACTGCTCAAAGCTCCACTTTGCAGAAAGGATGATTCAACCTGGCTGGTCCCAAGGAACAAGAATTGGCATGGAGTGCAGCCAAGTTTCCTCTGCAGGGCATTGAGGCTCCTCTCCCCCTCACATCAAGCCTACTCTTGGGATTACAGCCATTAGTTACCAAGGGATGTGGTGGTGGTGGTGGTGGTGGTGGTGGTGGTGGTG
>JADRCD010226555.1:12438-42438 GCA_019843815.1 Montemys delectorum
GTGGTGGTGGTGGTGGTGGTGGTGGTGATTAATGATTATGGAAGGTCCCACTAAGCCTTTGCCTAAATTTTCTACTCAATGTTACCAAGTTTCTGAGACCTTACTCTTCAGATTCAATGTAATACAGATGGGCCTACTGGCCTATAAGTATCTTCTATGCAACAAGTTCACCAGCATCATTTTAATGGACCAGTTCTTGGGAGCTCAACATTTCCCCCTCCTCCTTTTCTTTTCTTTCTTTCTTTCTTTCTTTCTTTCTTTCTTTCTTTCTTTCTTTTTTTTTTTGTCAGAATGATGTCCCTTCCATCCTCACCCACAGCTTACCAGGTAAGGTATTTTAACTATAAACCATAGACTGACAATAAGAAGTAGCTGAGAGAAAAAAGAAGGTTATAGTCTCAAAGGCCCAAAGAATGGGCAAGCTTCTCTTTGTGTTGGCTGACAGCCTCCATGATTGCATGGTGACTTTAGCAGCCCCACAAGTATATACCCAAAGCCCAGAAGAGTTTCCTCACGTGGTACTTCATCAAGGACAAGGATACTCATTTCTGAGTAATCTTTAGCAGTCCTCCTTTGAGAATGTCTGTGTTAACTTGGTGTCTTAGTTAGGGTTTTACTGCTGTGAACAGACACCACAACCAAGGCAACTCTCATAAGGACAACATTTAATTGGGGCTGGTTTATAGGTTCAGAGGTTCAGTCCATTATCATCAAGGCAGGAACATGGCAACATCCAGGCAGACATGGTGCAAGAGGAGCTGAGAGTTCTACATCTTTCATCTGAAGGCTGCTAGCAGAATACTCACTTCCAGGCAGCTAGGATGCAGGTCTTAAAATCCATGCCCACAGTGACATGCCTACTTTAACAAGGCCACACCTTCTAATAGTGCCACTCCCTAGGCCAAGCATACATAAGCCATGATACCCAATTTCTATGGCTAGTGATGGATTTAGGGCCAGACACCTAAATCAATATGAGCTAATCAGAGAACATCTATTGGCCATAATGATCAAGCCTATTTTCCAAGCCATGCTGATTATAACTCCTTTTTAGGAATTTCTTGACTGAATCTGGGGTCAAGTTCCATCTCTTGCCAGTTGCTGATCTTATATAGATCCTAACCTGACCATGGCACCCATGAGTTACCTCTTATGGAGAAGCCATTTTAGGAAATAATCCCTATACTAAAGAGAAACGGAGCCTGCCATCCTTATTGAAAGTGAGCTCCTAATTCAGGGGCTGCCTCGGGCACACTCTTCCAGTATTTGGTTTGTGGCAGACAGCCCCTGCTGGAGTTATCTCCTCATTCTGTGTGCCCAATGCTAAATGCTTGAATTGTAAGAGTAAGATCAGGGGAGGTCTGATGTAGGCTTTCTGTTCTGATCCTGGACAAAGAAAGGGAATCACTTGTTTAGCAGAGTCACAGACTTCAGAACTAATTTGGTAGTTCTTTTACAGAGGAAGTAGCAGGCAGGGATTATGTGTTGAATAGTAGTGCCCTTTGCAACAGCTATAAGTTGCCAAGGATCAGAATGTTATCTCAAAGCTGATGTTTTATATGAGCAATGTGTAGAGTCTGTGTACCACATTTCATCCAACGATTTCCAAAGACAGGCCAGGCAGTATTATCTTTGCACAGACTCATGGAAGAGGAATCCCTGTTACCCAGAAACCCTTTGAGGACTTAATCAATGGTGATAAGTAAGAAAAGCACATTACAGGATCATGGATACTCTGATGACAACTCCCCTACCCCCCTGCCCCATGACACCTGTTGCTGTGGAGTGGGACTATAGAAAACTTGAGGCTTTTCTGGATCACAGAGGAGATAAGTGTATTTATTGAGCCAGTCCACTTTCTCTTGTTCTGATTTATTCACTCACTCAACATTTCAGGAGCATCTACTGCATCCCAACAGGAGTAGTGTATCTTTACTTCCCATCTCTCTGCAATACTGTTCTAGTATTTGTTTCAGAATCATGTTTGTTTCTTATTGATTAAATTTTTCCTGACACTTTCACATATGTACATAATATATATCAAGTATTCTGACCCAACTACCTCCTCCCATCTCCCTGCTGCCCCTATCTACTCTACCTCTTCCCTATAAATATCTTTCTTGTGTTCATGTCTGCATTAGTCAGGGTTTTCTAGAGTCACAGAACTTATGGTAGTCTCTATACAGTAAAGGAATTTATTGATGACTTACACTCTGTAGTCCAACCCCCTAACAATGGTCAGCAGCAGCTGTGAATGGAAGCCCAAGGATCTAGCAGTTGCTCAGTCCCACAAGGCAAGCAGGCGAAGAAGAGAGCCTTTCTTCTTCCAATGTCCTTATATAGGTCTCCAGCAAAAGGTGTGGCCCAGATTAAAGGTGTGTGCCACCACACCTTTAATCCCAGATGACCTTGCACTCAGAGATCTTCCTGTCTTAATCTTCTGGGATTCTTAGCCACTGTGCCTCAAGATCTCCATGCCAAGATCCAGGTCAGAAACTTGTATCTCTCTGCCTCCAGATTAGGATCACAGGTGAGCCTTCCAATTCTGGATTGTAGTTCATTCCAGATATTGTCAAGTAGACAACCAGGAATAGCCACTACAATGTCTATTCAGGTTGTCTTCCTTTTTAAGTGTTATCTATTTTATTGCATGTATGTACATTAATGTTTGCCTGTATGTGTGTGCACTGCCTGCTGCTCAGTATTTGTAGAAGCCAGAAGAGGGGATCAGATATCCTGGAACTGGAGTTGCAGACAATTGTGTGTTGTCATGTGGGAGCTGGGACTAGAACAAGAGTCATCTGGAAGAACAGCAAGCACTCTTGACCACTGAGCTACCTCTCCAGTCTCAGTTTTATGACCCATTGAGTTACCAAGGCTATCTATGTGAAAATGAGTTTAGGGCTACTTCTTGGAGTGTGATGAGCTCAGCAATGGATGCACAACTGAAAACGGTGACAGTGACTCCTTTTCTCCAAGAATGTATCAGTAGCCAATAGTTCAGCAATGAGCACGGATCTCTCCTCTGTCTATGACTGATTGTAGACAGGCCAGTCTTGTGTGGGCTTCATGTGGGCAACTCTAGTTGTTGTGAGCTTATGATTACAGTGTGTCTAGAAGATAGCATGTCCTAGTCCTTTTTCTTCCTGCTCTTATAAACTTCCCATCATACATTCTGCCACACTCCCTGAGCCTTACAGGGTGTGGTATATGAGCCCTATTTAGGTCTTTTAGAAGTCACTTATGCCCAGTATCTTCAGCAGACATGAGTCTGCATTCCCTGCCACTCACTACACACAGAAGCTTCTACAAGGCTGGGTGTAGCTTCCTCTGTGTGTATAAGCATGCATGGTATGCAGAGGCTGCACCTTCATTTCTCCTTCTCAATTTATTTTCTGTGTTGTCCCTTCTTCGATGGTTATTCTGACTCTAGCATCCTTCCCTCCCTCATTTCCTATCTCTCCTTTGATAACTCCCCACGTGCCCTCTAACTGCTCAATTTTCTTTATAAAATACATTTGCCTACCAGCCCTGCAACTCACTCCTGGGCAGAGAAGGATACAGAGCCAATAGAAAAGGGAACTCAATAGGGTGTTCTCCCTGGAGGCTGGGTCCCAGTGAGGTGGAGAATTCTATAGTCAGACCCCTGGACAGAAGGCTGAAATGAGAATGATGAGACCCAGAGCTCACATCACATTCACCAGCTTTGGGAGCAGACCTTAGCCAAAGGGAGCTGGGAGTCCAAAGGGCAGATTGAAGCATTCTCCACTAGCGCATGAGCTCGAGTGCATTTGCGTTGCGGGTTTGGTCTTGCTTAATATTTTCTTTTTCAAGTATGTGCGTCTGTGGATGGGTATGTGCACCAGTGCCTGGTGCCTTGTAGTGCCCAGAACATCAGATCTCCTAGAGCTGGAGCTACAGGGGTTTCTGAGGTGCCCTGTGAAGAGCTGAGAAACACAACTCAGATCCTCTGCAAGGGCAATATGTGCTCCCAACCTCTTCACCGTCTCTCCAGCCCCTGTTTTAGTTTTCCCAAAGGATTCAATCAAGTCATTGTCTGATCTTTACCAGGAAAATATCCACAAACCACTTTAAACCAGGGTGGGACTTATATATATATCGTCTAAAACTCTATCACACTTTTCCTAAGTCTAGCCATTATTTTCTAGTTGTCAGGGCCTCCTATGAGCCATCCCGCCTGCCTCTGCTCAGCCCCTCTGCTTTCTTCCTCCTTTGCCTTCCCTTCCCCCTTCCCATCTCCACTTTTTTTTTTTCCTTTTTATTATTTTTTTTTGAAGTACTTCATCCTCCAATCTTCCCTCCTTGAACCTTTATCACCGGCTTCTGAATGGATGGCTGTCTTGTCTCTGGTGTCTTTTTCATCTTGCTTTCTTTGCTGGTTTCTCTTTCTCAGCCTTCTTCTCTGAGAACTACTGTCCTTATGTGCCTTCTCTGACCTTATTTGCTCCTCCCACAACGCCTTCCGGGGGTGTTCATCCTTGGTTAGCATTAACACCCATATCGATGATTCTTTAGATTATACCAAATCGACAATTTTGACTGTTTGAAAGACCCAAGTAATTCGAACTTACCTCATTTGCCTTCCTTGCCTAAAGTCTCCTTCTTCAAGATTCAACAGCCTAGTCTGAAGCTATAGCCCCAAACTCAGAGCCATTCAGTCTAGCCTGTTTGTCTACCAACCCTCACTTCCTTACAACATAGGCTCCAAGCCATGTTCTTTCTAGACTCTGACATGTCCCATCAGGACACGGTCTCCTGCGATGCAGGCCACTCCCCTTATCCAAATATCCATGCACTTCTGTTAGCCATGACAACTGCCTTTAGGTACTCTTTTTCCATATCTTATTGCTACCCAGACCTTTCCTAAATAAAACAGCTTTTCTTCTGGAATACAGATCTAGTCCCCCTTGACTCACAAAAATCTAGTCCATTTAACCATATGTTTCTTTATCTGGTCTCTCATCTATCCCAGCCCTCTATATATTTATATTCTGGTAATTTCTTAGAGCAATACCACCTGTAGTCTATCCATGCCTCTGTTCACAGTGTTCCCTCTTTCTCAGACTTCTCCATATCATTCATGTATATATATATATATATATATATATATATATATATATATATATGCATATATATATAGCCCATATCCTATCTGCAAGGAAAATTTAATATTGTTGAGTGGATGAACAAAAGCTTTAAGATTTGGCTCTGTCATCATATTCCTGGAAAGACCTTTTACCTTGGCAGGATCCATGTGCTTCTTTGCTTCCATAGTAATGCCTGTGTTCCTTCTTGTGATTGCTGGATTCAAACACAATTTATATAATGTCTTTTCCCACCATCTATTGTGAACTTCTTGCAGACAGGGTCAGTGGCTTTGTTTCTGTGCAATGTCAAGGGCAAAGACTAGGTCCTAAACAAATATTTGCTCAAGTAAAGTGAGATGAATCAAACCAGTGTGTTAAAGTATCCTCCAAATGTTGCCTTCCCAAATCAGATGCATGGTTTCTGAGTGCAAGCCCAAATGAAGGCAAGAAGGCAAATATTGGATTTCAGGGTGGGGGCTGGAGGGTTGGGGAGGGCGGAGTTGCTGCTCCTTCTGAGAGAGCAATCGACAAAGGGTTCCCACTTTATCCTTTTTAATAACGTGTGGGCAGCAATCATGTTTTAACAGCAGTAGTTAGAGCAAGCCCTCTTCGGCTCAGTGTGCGAACTGGGGGGAAAAAAAGCAAACACCACCTGGGAAACCTACACAGTCCCTCTGTTTCCTATTTAACAGAGCCAGCAAGCAGTCCATTGATACTAATTGCATGGGGAGGAGGAGACCTAACTGGAACTTAAGGAGAGGTGAAATCCTTTCATAAGGAAAGCTTCAACTTGCCTGCCAATATTTATCTCCTTTCCAAGACAGGCAAGGGGAAGACAGAAGGGAAGAAACTGGCAGCCCAGGGTGAGCTGGGCAGAACAGCTCCGCAGCCTTGCAACTCTAGCAGTCTTACAAATGCAAATGTGGTTCGCACGGGAGGGGCCTGGATTCAGACTGGGCAATCTGGTGTGAGCAAAACCTAGGAAAGGAGGGAGAATGAAGAACTGGAGGTGGATTTAGAGGTGCAAAGATGGAGATGAAGGGGCAGACACAGAAGTGAAGGAGTAGGGAGAGGAGGAGGGTGACAATAGGGAAGAAAGAAAGGTAGGCAGAAAGGAGGGGAGGAGGGGGGAGGGAAAGAGACAGAAGACTGGTGTTACTGTCGACTTTTAAACTTCACTTGGTTGATGTTACAAAGAACAAGAACGTTTAACCAGCTCCAGACAGCAATTCTGTACCTGTCAACACCATCTCAGTAAGGACAACAATGCCAAACTTGTGCATAGGACCAGGGACACCAGGGAGTCACTGGTGGAGTGGCAGATGGGGAGAGATTTGCACTGAGCTCTTCTGAGGAGATGGAAGCCATGAAATGGATAGATTCTGAAGGTGGCACACAAGGATGAGCTTGGGTGCCTTCTTGAATTATCTTGAAACCATGCACTGGAGCTATTTTCACCTCACACTGGGAGTCTTTTGAAGCTGAACATCTAAAACCCTAAGCGACAGCCTTATCCCTGCTTTCGTTCACCATGTACACATCCTTTGGACCACTAAGGCATGAATAATACAGTAGCTATCCATTGGGATGATCATCAGCCTGTTTTCCCCTATACAGCTTGGTCATAATGTTCTTCTTCTCCTGAGAGTGCATTCATACGATGAGCAGATGGTCCATATGAGGACCAAGAGCTCGTGAGGTTTCTCAGAGCTGAGAAAGTGGGATAGGAAGGGCCAGGGGAGACTTAAACCACATCATAGCAGACGCCTCTGCTGCAGCATGATGCCAAAGAGCCTCCCCCTAGCTGGTTCTTCCTCTCTGAAGAAGCCCCCTTGATCCAGATATCCTCATGCCAGAGTTCTCCTTTATGCTAAGGAAGCTTATTACAGAGACATAAACGAGTTAGAAGGCTGATAATAGGACTCATTAAAAGAAGCGCATTTTAAAATGCTATCAGGAATTTCTGTGCCTCCCAGTAGAAATGAGGCCATCTAAATATTTAAAACTAAAGAAAGTAAACCTCATGCATGTCTTTTGTGTTGATATTGTATTATATTGTAGTTGTTTGCAAACTTGTTTATGAAACCAATGACAGCTGCAGCTTAGTGCAAATAAACCAGAGCATCTCAGTGAAGGGAACACTGTGCATCCACTGGGCTCCTGCATCTACTGCTACAGCCCCACCCCTTATTTCTACCTCAGCTCCCACTTTGCCACTTGCTGAGAACTGATCCTTCCTCCAAGCGTTGATTGCCATAGAAATGGACCACTTAGGGCAATACTGTTTTCCGTGTGGAGCAGTAGACTGGGTGATGGTGCACACCAAGGCCTTAACTTGTCCAGTCAGACATCTCTTTACAGTTTCTTTCATGCTTTCTTGAAGTAAAATTGATACACAAAAGTTGTACACAGTTAATTTGCATGTGATGAGTTTGACCTGTGCACATGTCTATGGTATCCTCATCATAACCAGGACTATGGACACAGCCTTTTGCCTCACAAGCTTATTTGTGTCTATAATTATTATGTATTCTTTTGTCTGGTGCTGTGTGTGTGTGTGTGTGTGTGTGTGTGTGTGTGTGCGCGCATTTGTGTGCATGTGGTTGGATGTATAGTTCTGATATTTGTATTTTCATGTGCATGTTATAGGTTTCAATGTGGGGGTCAAAGGACAACCTTCTCATTTTCTACCTAATTTGAGACTTTGAGACAGGATCTCTCTCTCTGTCTTTGTCTCTGTCTCTGTCTGTCTCTGTCTCTGTCTCTGTCTCTGTCTCTGTCTCTCTCTCTGTCTCTGTCTCTCTCTCTCTCTCTCTCTCTCTCTCTGTTTACCAGGATAGTTGGCTCTCAAGCTTTTGAGGATTCTCCTGTCTCTGCTTCCCATCTCCTGCAAAAATACCAGGATTAAGATGTCTATGTTATGTGCCCAGTTCTTTGTGTGCTCTATGGATTTGAACGTAGATCCTCATGCTTGTGTAGCAAGTTCTTTTGCCTAACAAAGCAATTTTTGCCAAGTCCTTTTCTTAACAGTGTTTTAAGTGAACAAAGGACCTATAGCTGTTGGTGTATCTTATAAGCAATTCCCTAGACCTTCCTTATGGCAGAGAAATGAAACCCTAACCTTTCAGACTGTAGTGTCCCATGGTTGCCCTTTCTTGGTCTCCGGCAGCCTCCATCCCAATCTTCTTTGCTCCAAGTCTGAACACTCTAGATTCTTCCTATAGTGTCAAAGTCTTTGTCTTTCTGCAACTGCTTATTTCATTAAGCCTACTGCCCTTGAGTTCACTTGTGTGCTAATATGCAGTAGGGCTTCTGTCTTTTAATGGTTAAGTCATATTCCTGTGTGTGTGTGCCATATTTTCTTGATCAGATTGGCACTGATGTGTATTTAGGCTGTTTCTAGATCTTGGCTAGTTTGATTAACTGATAAAGACTTAAATCAAAAATACACAGGGAATTTATAACAAAACAGCAAGAAATGAATCATCAAATTAAAAATCAGTGAAAAATTTTAATAGACAGATATCCAAAGAAAGCATCCAAATAACTAAAAGGTATATGAAGGTGTGGTCAGCATCATTAACTATCAGGAAACTCAGATTGAAAGCACAATGAGATATTAATTCCCAATTCTCATCTGTTCAGATGGCTAAGTGTTGGTGAGGATGTGGAGAAGTTGCCTTGTGCACTGTTGCTGGAAGTATAAAATGATGCAGCTACTATGGAAGGTAGCGTGGAGGTTACTCATGAAAAATCAACACAACTAGATCCATCAAAGATCCTGCTGTTTTCATTCTATATAGTTATTAGAAACAATAAAAAAAGCTATCCCAAAGAGCTACTTGTCCTCCTGTGTTCATAAATGTCACTTTTTCTTTTGCCTCTCTTGGCTTGCTTTACCTGTAGCAAATGATGTGAGCCCTACATCATGACCAATGGAGCAAAGTTTGGAAAGATAGAAAATTATAATTCAAGATAACAAGGGGATGTTCCTTTCCCTAAGGAAATCCAGCTCCTTTCTTCAGGGAAGAATGAGATTCCTGAAGGATTTCAATGGCTTATGAGCCCAAAAGCATCTCAGTACCCAGTGCTGTATTAAATGTATATTGACGAGGTATCAATACCCATGACAGTCCACTCCATATGAGTCTACCCACTCTTGTTTCAAGGCATCTGTCTGTTGGTCAGGGCAGGCCTGTTAACATGAGTGATCAATGTGATAATCATGATCAATAAAGCTGCCCAGATTGTTGAATAGGCATTTGTCCTTCACCCTTGGATTGGTTGACTTCTGCCCAGTGCAAATGGGTTGACAGGACAACATACAAAAGGAGCCAAAGGAAATCTGAGTCCTTTGCATAGGGACCCATACACATATGTATACCAAGGCCTTCAGATCACTAGTGATGTGTGCTGTGACAAAGCATTGTAAAAAAAAACACTGGCTTGCCCAAGTCCTCCGAGAATAGCTATAACATGGTCCAAATAACTTCTTCCCTTGAGTTTAGACCACTGGTGTTGTGACTTTGTAGATCTTCCCTCAGTGGAATCCCACATTTCCACATTCCCGATATCCCCACATTTAATCTGCTCTGTGTGACTTGTTTTGGCCCGGAGATTAGAACAGTGATGGGACATCAATTCTGGGACGATGACTTCAGGAGTCCTTTTATGCTTCCATTTGCTCTCTTGTGATGTTGATGTTATAAGGGAACAAAGCCACTCTAGTCAGAAAGCCCCTTGGTCCAATCAGCTATTCCTGATTTCCCAAAATATGTGAAATATTAGTTAAGATCTCTAGAACTGGATTCCTGGCCTACAAATGGCTCCTAGCACATAAGTAATCAGAGGGGAGTCCAGAAGATTCATCTACTTCCCAGATCCTTAACTGTGGTTCTTGATCCACCCATGAAGTAATAGAACTGAATATAGGGGCTAGACAATTCTGACAAACTAAACTTAATTACACAACTAAACTAAAAGTTAATACAAAATCAAACACATACTAGGTCCCAGATGTTTCTAGTAATACTTTTCAGTGATGCATTACAGAACCGAATTGTAGATTGAGATGCATCACATGACTACCTTGCAGACTGTGATGCATGATGTGGCCTCACTGCAGCCTGTGATGCATCACAGGGCCTCAGTGCAGACTGTGATGCATGATGTGGCCTCACTGCAGACTGTCATACATCACAGGACCTCACTGCAGACTGTGATGCATGATGTGGCCTCACTGAAGTTGTGGTTCTGAACAACTAATGTGCCCTATGCACTGTGCATGCCATCATCCTACACAAGGAACTCTGCTTGAAGGAGTGTTTAGACCCCATGTTTTCAATGTGGTCTTCATATGAAGAGAATATATATGAATGGTCCATGTTCTTGTAGAAACACAATGGTTTAGAGAAAACAGACATTTCATATTTTCTTACCATTATTCCTCAGTACATATAAATTATATTATTGTATCTTTCTTTGGGCTATATTGTGTTTGAATGCTTGATTTCCAAGATTTCTGTTTGAGTTATTGATTTGAGTTTCATTAAAAAGTACCATCCAATGAATTTGGGGTTTGGTAAAGATTAGGATAGATCTTCCAACCATCTCTGAAAGGTCTCTAAACATATTCATGCAATCATTCTGCACATTTATATGATATGGCATTTTCAACATTGATAGTTATAAAATCAAAATCGTGATCTACTCGGAAAAGCTTTGAAGCATCAAATATACAACCAAGATTTAGTTCTTTATGTAAAACCAAGCAAGCACATTCAGTTCATTAGTGTGTAAATTTGGGTTTGTCTTTTTACAAAATGGTAAAATCACAAGCATACTAAAGAATTGTCTTAAATTATAATTTTATGATTTATCCTCATTAAATGTTAAATTTGTATGCCTTTTTTTATATACTTACATGCTCAGAGTTAACTAAAAATTTTCAGGGGTAAAAGAAGGTCACAAGCGGAAAATGTTTTAAAAGCTGTGGCCCAGCTGATCTGTAGATTCATGAATCATAACACATGCCGACTTTAGCAGCTGACTACGGAAATGATTTGTTATGCAGCAGAAGCTAACAGAAACATTGGTTTTTAAAATGTCAGCCTTAGAACACTTTGAAGGTGCTCAGTGACTCTAAGGTCACAGTTTCTAGCACACCATGGCAGAGGACAGTCTTACCGTCTGTCCGTATTGATCCAGGAGGAAGCACAACCATGTTCATAGGGAAACCACACCTCCTAGGAGGTACTTCCTGTAAGTCTTCCTGTCACTTCACACCTGGATTCCCGCTTTCATTTAGATCTTCCTGTACATAGACCTGAACAGTATTCTGTCTCCTTGTTGCAGAAAGATAAAGAAACATACACAATATTGTAAGATAATTTCTCTTGAGATTAGCACATACAGTAAGCATATTGGATTTATACCTGTGGCACGGAATATCTCTGCTCAGTGCCCTGTACTTAGTTCCCACTAGATAACTGAAACCTGGACTCAAGTAATTAAGCACTTATCTACCCATTATAAGTTTAATACCATACTGGGTGTTGGAGGCAAACTGGCAAAGTCATCGTAAGACCAGGACCCCAGGAGCAATCTCTGCCATGTTCAAGTCACCATTTGTTCTAACTTCTATCCTCCTCCTGGGTCAAAAGCCCCTTAATCCCATTACAGAACATTTAGATATCATCTCACAACTGTCACTGCTTTTTAGAAACACATATGAAAGAGAGATGGTCTTTCTAGTTCCTTAGGTATGAGACAGAGCAGAAGTAAAATTTACCAATTAAATGCAAGGATTTTTGCTTTATGTAGACCACAGGCACAGTGCAGTATCCTCAGGGGGATTCACTATGTGTGTTTCTTCAATTTAATTTGCTTATCTGTGTTTCAATGTTTATGAGCTGTGTTTACTTTTTTGCAAGGTCCAAAAAAAAAAAAATCTGTCTGAGATAAACCTTAATGAAATGTAGCAAAACCCTTACAAGTACCTTACAAGTGTATAAGATGCTCAAGTCATGAGAAGCTGAAGTCATTGTCTTTTGTGGAGGCAGCAACTGGTTGCCTGAAATGGAGCTGATTTTAGGTGATGTGTATTATAATAGAACAGATTACTAATGAAGTGCTAAGTTACTGAAAACCATATTGGTTGGCCTAGGGAGATTATATTTAGCCCATAGGTCATAAAGACTATTCATGTCTTGTAAATAGAATAGCTTCCAGACTCAACCAAGGCATGCTGACTAACTGCCTTGTCACTGTGCATGGGGTGGAGAGGCAGGAGGCAGGACCAGGAGCTCAGAGAGATGATTGTAAGAGGTCAAATCCAAAGATTCACTGAGTGAAGGGTTAGAAGAGCTCTGTGATAAATTTGATAAGACTCATGTAGGATGTGATGTTGAGTTACCCCTGAAGACTCTGGTTTAGACACAAAAGTAGAAAGATAAGCACTCCTAGAGGAAGAGAGGATGGAGGGGAGGGGACAACTGATTTCTCTTTTGACCAGTTCTCTTCCAAGTGCTTAAGGAGCAGCAAAGCAAAGATGCCCTTGCACAATAAGATGCCCTACAGAAAAGCCAAGAGTCTGAGTCTGTTGTCAGTCCTTAAGTTCTGCCCACCTTGCTAGTATTGTTGAGTTTGTTTGTTTGTTTGCTTGCTTGTTTGTTTTGTGTTGTTTTAGACAGTGTCCTTCTCACAACAAGGTCTCTCACGTACCTAGAACTGGTCAAGTAGGCTAGACTGGTTGTCCAGTGAGTTTCAAGGATTCACCTTTCTATGTTATCTCAATGCTTCAATTACTGATTATATGGTAGGTGCCACTATGCCCAGCTTTCTTAATGTGAGCTCAAGGATTGAACCCTGGTCCTTGTGTTTGCAAGGCAAGCACTTTACCAACTGGGTCATCTCCTTAACACCATGACAAGTCTTTCTGACTAACTTGTCTCTCTTCTGTCTTTACCAGGACATCTGGTGAACTCTGACCATATACCTCCCTTTGGAGGGCTCACAAGCACCCAGAAACTCAGATACCACCAGCCCCTGGGTCCAGCATTTCCAGACTGGAGCCTCTATGAGCCAGCCATGGTCTTGGCTTGTGTCCCCTCTTAGGTCAAGAAAGCAAAGTGAACAACCATGACTATTGCCAAATGGGAAGGTAGAGTAAGAACAATATAGGTGAGAGAAAGGAAGCTGACCCTTCTCTCTGTCATTTGCAGTTACTGCTCTAGCTTTTTCATTTCTGTTTGCTTTAATATTTTCAAGGAAATATCCAGTTGAAGACAAGTTCAGAAGACTTAAGCACTCAATCTATTTTAATCCTTTAGCAACACATTTCTGAAATAATTTTTAGAAGGTGTTTTGACTTTCAGTAGAAAGAACCTTATCTTCAGCGAATTACTATTTATCAGGGGCTTTAATACACGTTTGTTGGTTTTGCTTTTTATTTTTTATTTTATTTTTACTGGCAGGCTGCTTTTTTTTGTAACTCATTAAACTGGGGATTATCTTTGGAAGTATGGGGGGAGAAAAAAGCCAAAGTCTAGTTTTCGGTCTGGGCAAAGTGATGTTAGAAATATGTTAAAAACTGCCACGTGACCAGTGTTAATCTTACCTGCTGAGGTGGTTTCTGCCATTTAATGATATATTTGGGAAAAGGATGTGACACCAGAGCTTAGACATAAATAGGACTCAGAGTGACAAGAATGAAAATCACACATTGGAGTCTCTTACTGGGCTGCATAGGGATGTTTCCAATCTCAGTCTGATGGGCGGCAGAGAGATCAAGCTCTGCCTCTGTAATCTGCCTTCTGGGGAGGAGAGCTAGGGAAGGATCTGCCAGTTTGGTGTTTGCCTGTTTTCTCTGTCCAGTCATGTGATGAAAGTTGGCTGGAAGGATTTTGGCTTTATTGTTGTTGTCTGTGACACAATCGCTGCATTATACTGGGGCCTTTTGAAAAGCCGGTGTACAGCTCACTTGCCCACTCTCTTTGTGTGGGAACGGAACATTGGGTAGCCTTGGGGAAGCCCAGGATATGCTCCAGTGGCATGGGAGAGGGGTTGTTGTTCTGTTGTTTGTTTCTTTGTTGTGTGTGTATATGCATGCGTGCACAGGTATACCATGGACAGGCACGGAGGTCAGAAAACTTGCAGGAGTCAGTTCGCCCCTTCCACTCTGGATTTGAGGGTCACATACAGGTTGTTGGTCTTATTAGCAAGTGTCCTTACCTACTCCGCCATCTCACCAGCCTAAGCTTTAGTGTTTTTATACAGTGTACTAAACTCTCAGCTTTTCAAGAGTATGGTGTGTGTGTGTGCATGTGGTCTTGTGTAAAGGCCAAAAGTCAGCATGGAAGCCTTCCTTAATCATGTTTCATCCTCCTTTTTTTTTTTTTTTTTGACACAAGATCTTGCATTGGAACCTGTAGCTCACAGATTCAGATAGACTGGCTGACCAGAAAGTGCCAGGCATCTTCCTGTCTCTGCACCCTTGACCCCGGGGTTTCACACATGCTCCTCTATAAGTGGCTTCTTGTGTATGCTAAGGATCTGAACTCAAGTCCTCAGGCTTGCCCAACAACATTTTAAGAACTGAGTCATCTCCACAGCCTCAGAACTAGGCCTTTTAAGTCATATGAGTGTTGAATATAACCTTAGAAATAGTGGCTTAGAGCCTTGTCTCCCTGTGTAGTCTAGGACTGTAATGGTAGAGGTAAAAGACAGGCCTGAACTGTAACATCTCCTAGTCAATCTTATGGTAGCAGGGGCAGAACACAAGCTGGCCTGGATTATAGCATCTGCCAGTTAAACTTATGACAGCAGGGACAGAACTCAGGCTTCTATACTGAAAAGTTCTGGAGCTGAATCTGGTCCATGATACCAGCCAGCTGTGTAACAATTACCACCCCCCACCCCCCAGGACTGATTATTTACCTGTAAGGCAATAAGCTCATGGGGTAGCACTGAGGACAATATATGAAAATTCAAATGAGATTTACTAATCAGTCCATATGTCAGGCACTCTCTCAGACACATAGGACCTTGTGGTAAGAATCATTGGCCAAGGAGACTGAGGTTTGCAAAGGTCACGGTGCCTGCTCACTGACATAGTCAATCAGCAGGGCATCAGCAGGTCAATGCTCCCAAAAACTACATCGAATGCTTGTCTATCTCTAGTTTCACTACACAGCCACCACAGTTCATCAAAACACCACAGTCAGAGACCAAAGCCACAACCACAGTGTGCTGTGGGAATCTGTCACCATTCTCTTCCTTTGGGACCTATGGTAGCCAGGACCTACAAGCACCTGTTATAACAAAAAGTGTGTTGTTAGGACACATGAGTAACTGGCAACTCCATCCCTAGGAAAAATGGATAAAAGTGGATGGGTCTACCTTCTATCTAAGCCACCAAATGCCCCAGCAAAGCCAAGTTTCCATCCCTTAGGTCTAATGAGATGCTCTCCCATGCTGAACCCCTGGCAACTCTTCAGTGTCATCACAAGCCCATCTAGATAAAGTCAGGGCCTGGCCCGGAATGAACATATGAAGAGCGGGCATAAATAAAATCTAAGAGGCCAGTACCTCTCGGGACTGTGCAGAAGACAGACATGAGCAGAAGAATCCGAGTTTGGTTATGACGGGCAGGTGGATGAACAGAGGTTGGATTTGAACCTTGAATGCTGTATGCATATATAGAAAAAGCAAACTGAGCTGGTTAATATGTACAATTAATACATGTCAATCAATTAAAAAAATAAAAGAGGAAAGGAAAAAAAGAAAATGCTTATTCTTGACAGCAGAATGGGATCTTAATTTCCTGAGCAAGGCTACCAACTTTTCCCGATTCTTCAGCTTTCCTAGAATTTTCCAGAGGCTTTGCTTCCTACCCTACCTTCTACCAGTCTAGTCTGGTGAGTTCCAAGTACCAGGAAATAAAAGCAAGTACCTCCTCCCACAAACTCCAGGGACCCCATTAAACTCAAAGGCCTTCCATCCACTTCACTGCTCCTATAAAAGGAACCAGATCAATTTTCCTGGCTGGCTGGGGAGCAGGGGGTCCTGGAGATGGGGAAATACAGCCACATCAGGCCTCCCTTCAGAGGAGGCCTGGCTCTCATGGAGACTCCTGGTATTCACAGCTGGGGGGTGGGCTGACAGACTGGCAGCAGCAATCGGAAGTGCCACCTTCCTCGAGATTACAGGTCAAAGCAACCAAAGGGAAAGATTGCGGAGCAGCATTTTCGAAAAGATGATCCCTGGTAAGAGCACACAGTTGGAGAATAAAGGCTTTTCCAGTGGCCTATGAAATGCTTCAGCCTTTATTCTGCAATCGGGGAGGGTTTTTTTTTTTTTTTTTTCAGCTCACCTGGTGCATTGAGCCACCAGAAGTGTGTGAGAAAGGTGATTTTAGAACCGTTCTTTCATGGTTCAGCAAACGTCAAATCCCTCTCTTGTGGTGTAATTATTCCGAAGAGCCTCTGCCTTCCCCATTTGTTCAACTCTTGTAACTTTTAGTAATGAGAAAAGGGGCCCTTGGCAAAGAGGGGCCCGCTGAGCCCCAGCACTAAAACTCTTGGTGGCCCTTGTGTCCCTAGGTCCCCCTTTCCAAAGTGTCTTTGATCCAGCCTTGTAGGGAGCCACATGGCAACAAGGTCAGCTGCCAGAGAAATCAAAACACCCCTCCTCCTTCTCTCTAGCCTGCATTTCCCCCCTTATGGACAGCTGTGACCTGCTGCCCCCAAAACACCATTGGCTCAAGCGGTGTGGTAATTTGGCAAAGGGCTTGTGTCTTTGCAAGCATCTGGGTTTTAAATTTTACAGGATCCCATTACTCCTCCTACACGTCCCAGTAAAGACTGTGGGATGCCTCTGAATTGCCAGAATGGGTAGGTTATGGAGCACTTTGATCGTAGTCTCTGGTGAACTCTGGGTGGCTGACAAATTTGTATGGCCGAGCAAAAAAACCTCCAAAAGAGACTCCTAAGTGCTCGCCTTCACACCTGATTCCAATCCCATTCTGCCCTGCTACATCTCCTTTGCATCTCCTCAGCTGTTGCTTCCTTCAGCTGGTGTACAGAAAATTCCAGGCTGTATGGCACAGCTAGTGTCATTGCCTGGATCATTAATTATCGTTGATAAGGAAAACATGGGCTTGGACAATTGGTAGAGTGCAATTATTTACCATCTGTTGAGGGTTCTCACGTGTAATTACATAACAATGGAACAGTCATAAAGAAAAGGTAATGATACCAGACAAGTGAACGCTGATCGCTGGGAAAGAGACTTGGTCCCAACAATTGCTAGCACGGACCCCTCCCTTTCTTCCTCCTCCTCTCTTCTTCCTTTCCTTCCTTTTTGGCATCTCTTTTCCTTTCCCATTCTTTCCTTCCCCATCCTTTCCTTCCCCAATCTCTTCCCCCATTTCCTTCCTTCCTTCCTTCCTTCCTTCCTTCCTTCCTTCCTTCCTTCCTTCCTTCCTTTCTTCCTTTCTTCCTTCTTTCTTTCCTTCCTTTTTCCCTCCCTTCCCTCCCTTTTCTCTCTCTTCTTTATTTCTCCCCTTTCTCCTTCCCTGTCTCTCTTTTCTTCTGTCTTTTATTATTTTCCCATCCTCTCTCCCCATCCCTTCTTCTCTCTCTACCTCTCTGTCTTTCTCTTCCCTCCGCCTTCTTTTCTTTTCTTAAATAACAGCTGAAGTACACAAATCACTTGTATGTTTGCATAAGCCCCCACTTGAGTGGCCCTTTCTATAACTTCATGCCACTGTCCCTTCCTATATTTCCAGGCAGCCTCTCTTTGTAGACCACCTTGTTAATAGTGTGGTGGTTTGAATAAGTTTAGAAATGGCACTATGAGGAGGAGAGGCCTCATTGGTATAGGTGAAGTGTGTCACTGTGTAGAACGGCTTTGAGATCTTAGGCTCAGCCTCCACTCAAGTACGGAAGAGACCCTCCTTGTAGCTGTCCCTAAGACAGTCTTTCCTAGCTACAGTCAGATCAAGATGTCGAACTCTCAGCTCCTTCTCCAGCACTGTGTTGCCTGGATACTGCCATGCATCCTGACACAATGATAATGGACTGAACCTCTGAAACTGTTTAAGACAGCCCCCAGTGAAATGTTGTCCTTTATAAGAGTGGCCTTGGTCCTGGTGTTTGTTCACAAAAACGAAACTCTAAGACACCTAGCTAAACCTGTGTCATTTTATATCCTAACAATTTGCTTTCACATCTCCTGTTTGTCCTATTTCCACATCTGTTCTTTACCTGACCATGAGTTCCTGCAGCAAAGGATTTTGGTCTTTCTGGGTCCCAGTGCCTAACAAGTAACAGACACTCCATGAATCTTTTTTAAACAAATGCAGGCATGAGCTTCATTCTTCAAGCCAAACTATTTAAAACCCAAATTATTCACCAGCATGAAATATTTGAGATGATCAGTGTGAAGGAGAACTATCATAAAGAAATGTTTCCCTGGGAAGAGCTCCTAGCCCTGGAATGGCCATGTGTCAGAGCCCCTGGGCATAGTTCCCATTGGCATTTAGGCCCCTGAAGGACAAACAAAAAGCTGAGATTTGAGATCACAGTTAGCAGACTAGCTTTGAAGCTATTGCAAGACATTTCTAATTCCTCCATGTATGTTTTAAGGCAGGGGTTCTCAAGCTCCCTAATGTTGCGATCCTTTAATACAGTTTCTCATGTTGGGCTGACCCCCAACAATAAAATTATCTTGTTGCTACTTTATAACTGTAATTTTGCTACTGTTACTAACTGTAATATAAACATCTGATATGCAGGATATCTGATGTGAGACCCCTGTGAAAGGATTGTTCCACTACTAAAAGGCTCGCAGCCCACATTGAGAACCAATGTTTTAAGGGGATAGGTATATGGAGAACAGACCACTTCCTAAAGGAGACTCATTAATTCATCCATTGCTTTTCTGTCTTTTTCATAGGTTAATATTATGTAGCAGATTCCATGAAAAGTATATATTGGTAGCCAATATTTAATGCATCTTAGTTTACTAAGGTGAGGGGGGACTTTTAAAAACATGCAAACAGCAATGTATCAAATAGCCTAAGGTCAACACCGCCAGCAGGCACAAGACACCCAGAGAGCACAGAAAAAGGATGCTGTTGGTCCAATGTGTCAGAGCAAACAGAGATAGAGAGTGCATCATATATGGGTTCAGGCTAGAACCCATGAATTACCTGCTTGTGCACAACTGTGGAGGCTGATAGGACTCATCATGCTTGAGACAAGAACACAGAGAGGGGAAATTTTGGGGAAAGAGAGCTCAGCTGTGTTTGCACAGTGCCTGAAGAATACCCCATACCTTCTCACTCAGGTTATACACTACTGCTCTGCATGGCCACTGAGAGCTGTGGAGGTAAGACTTCCAGAAAGTTCTGGTTTATGAACATCTTGTATGCCCTGAGCCATGTTGCCCCTCTATCCTGCTTCTTCCCCTCTATATCCTTAGTGATAATGAATGTCATTGTCCAAGAACCCAACTTAACCTGCCTGCTCAATCTTTCCAGCTTTCTTATGGCTCCAAGTTAAGAAAAGCGTTGTAATTTACAACCCCTGCCCTGTGGCAGTGCCAGGCCTTTCTTTAGAAAGCTGTCTTATATTCCCTCTTGAGTTTAGCATGCCATGTTTTCCTTTGCATATTAAGGGACAAAAATCGAGGTGACGGACATGTTCCCTTAGTACCAGAGGCAGCTGCCAAGTTTTTCTGGCTGACTTTATCTCCTCCTACAAACACTTCATTGCCAGTATGGTCTTCACCAGGAGAATTTAAAACAGTGCGTATGTCTCCCTCATGACCCCCTCTTTTAGTGAGGAGTATCAGGAACAAAAAGATAGACAATGAGAAGCACACAAAAGTGGACCCAAAGCACTGTTGATTTTTATAAGCTCTAACACTGCACGGAACTGAGAGAACAAACTACAGTTTACATTTAACTGCAGCAGGAGACTTTATGCTTAATAGGTTTTTTAATATAGTTTGACCTAGTACTGTCAGGAGAAAAACTACACTCAGTTCCTGGCTTCCATGCCGGACATGATTTCTGCAGATAAATAATTTGCAATGCAGTTTCTATTACTAAGATGGTGCCTCACACATCTGTTTTATGTTTCATTAATGGTACAACAAATGAAACCATCAACCATTCTGTTTCTCTACATTAATTCAACATGTAAGAAAGCTCCGATGACTCTAGACAGTAAGGCCGATTAACGTGTCAGGGAAGGCTCCTGGTTTGGTTATGGATCTGCACAGGACGCCCAAGCACAAATCACCAGGCTGGCAAATGGCAATCCAATTTACTATTTAAATCAAGACCGGGTGCCATGGTCTGATCCACAGCAGAGCACTTTAGAGCACATTAAGTACTAATTTAACTTCCTCTCCAGGACCAAACTGATGGGGAATAAGTCAGTAACAATGGGAAGAACTACTGGGAGAAAGGAGCTAATGATGCCTTCGATGAAGCATCTCTAGAAGGAAGTGATCTTGATTGGACCAAAGAGACCACATTGCTTTGTGTGGTGATGACCATGGGATAGACTTGATTTATATCTCCCGTATTAGATTGCTGTTACAAAAGTCTTGTGTTGATGGGAAGCTTGGATGGTTTGGGATGTAAAGAAAACCTAGAGCCGAGTCAAGCACTTAGTTGTGGTTTAATATAAATTTAGGTCTTCCTCTTCTGTGAAGATGCCTCTGAAGTACTCTACAGATCTTTTCCTTTCTATCCAGGTTACAACAACAACAACAACAACAACAACAACAACAACACATTTGCAGCCAAGAAGTCACACACAATTTTCTGTATGGTTCCCTTCTAGTGTCCATTTGCTGAAGAGCTGGCTACAAGTGTGACATGGATGTGACCTAGACTGGATGGAAGGGGCAAAGTTCTTTCATGTCAGAGGACATCTCAAGCCCATCCAATATATTGATCCTTGCCTTTCCAGTTCCTGGAACACTGTCTCTCCTGATGGCTGCTTCTGATCTAAAACACCCAGAATTTTGTCTACTATGGTATTTGACACCCAGAAACAATGTTCAAAAATATTTTATGAGTTCCTACTGTGCTTGGGGCAGAGAAATAAGTCAGAGCTGAAAGTTTTCATCTTCTTCCCTGTGCATTGTAGGAAATATCTGGCAATGCTGGAGAGCTTGTTAGTGAGAAATGTTGAGGGACACATGCCCATGGCATAACACTGGTGGCAGCTATCAGAAGACTCTAACCCAGATGGACCTTTTGAGAGCTGACTTCTCAGAGCTATGTGTTGTATCATCGAGGCCCAAAGAAAAGAGGAGTCAAATCTGCACCATTTGTGCCTTTATTAAAAGCAAAACAAAACAAAAAGCCAAAACTTTTATCAACTTCTGTGATATGTTGACACTACCACCAGGCATCATGGGCAGACCCTGATATGAATGCTTACCTTAAGGATATGACAGCACACTGAGGAATGTGAGTAGCCACAGAAATGACCAGCAAGGACACTGGGAGCCGGCTTAGTGAGTAAGAGTCCTTGCTGGGTAGACATGAGGTCCTGAATTCAGCTCTCCAGGCTTGAGGACTCATCCAGAGACCTGTTAAGAACACTCTAAAAGAGAGCAGTGGGTTTTCTGCTATGACCATCAAAGGTTCAGGGCAAATGATGGTCTTGAACTAGGCCTTAATTAGGAGTAGAGCAGGCCATCTTAGTTCAAGAAATGCATGGATAACCGCAGTTGTCTGAAGGCTCAAAAAACTATGGAACAACTTTTTTTCCTTACTATGAAGAGGGTAAAAGGCAGATGAAGTGAAGAAAACGGAATGATGTCTCTAGAGGACTTGGAAGGACAAACTACGACTTTGAACTTCATTCTATCAGCTACAGCAAGCTAGCAGGTCATTGCAAATAGTAACAGTATCTACTAGAGGAATCCTAAAGACATTCATTCTGTGTTCGTGACTCACACTTGCACTCAGAAATGTCCCACTCCTTAATTCTCCCCCACCATTGTACATGCCAATATTCCTTGAAGTTTGCAAAGAGCTCAGTTCTGCTCTGAATGCAGTAGGCTTTGACTGATTTAAGTTTCTCTTTTTTCTTTCTGAAAAATGTCTTTTGTGTGGAGCTGATAAGTCTCCAGGTGCTGGGGTTAAGCTATATTGGAGGATGCAGAACATGGACGAAAATTAGAGTTTAATAATAAAGATGAAGGGTGTTGGGTAACTAGCACAGTGAAATATTCATCCCATTCATAAGGCTCATAGAAATACAAAGAATGTCCTCCAGGGATAGCCTGTGGTGCTGAGCAGTGTTAATGGTACCTTCTGCTCTCTGGATACACTTAGAGGGCTTAAAATAGAACACCCTGAAGATGATCACTATCTCTTGGAACAAGGCAGAAGGAAAGGGACATGAGGTGGGGATTCCAGGTACTTGACATGAAAGAGAACTCCAGATGTCACAAGGAAGAGCTCTGTGGTCTGGATCTATAAGCAAGATGAGAAGGGCAGTTCTTCTATAATTGGCTAAGATCAAAGACCACATCTTCCTCCTTCGACGTCACTTATCATATGGGAATCCCTTCCATTCGGGATCAGTGTTCTCTTGTCTCTGTTAGGATTATTTAAGCCTCTTTTCCTCCCTCACAATTTCTATTTCATTCTATCCTTTTTTAAATTAATCTCTATGATTGCAAATTGAATATTTTTACCCTTATTTGTCTACAGATCTGAAAGATATCTCTTTTATCCTATCCATAAAATGCATTGTTAGCGTGGACCTTTGTCTCTCCTAGGAAGCCTGCCTTCTAAGTATAGTAAAAAAGACCGTCTCTCATCCTCTTAGCATGTTATGCTCTGTTCAATGTGATCCACAGAGGGACTTTCCTAGAGTAATCGTGTTCTTGGAAGTGCTGAGCAGATTTTTCAAATGATTTGGACAAGGGGTGGTGATGGTCATTAGGCTTGCAGGCTCCATACACATGCTGGGCAGAACTTGAAGGTGGAAGCCATGGCCTGCTAGATCTCTCCGTCCCATTGGGTCTGAAAGAACATTACCTATGCCAAATCACACACTTTCTCCCTCAACTTCTTTCATATCCTTTGTTCCTAAGGAGTAGGAGGCCATTCTGTTCCCTCCCTGTGTTGTAGGAATGTACAACCTCCTTGTTGTCTTGTAACTGAATTTTTAAAACATTATGTATAGATAATTTTTTTAAAGCATGTTCTCTTCCCCTATGTGTTAGCTATTCTGTGTAGTTACAGCAGCACACCTGAGACTGAATACTTTGGGAAATCTACCATGAAGGGGCTCTCCTCTTGCCAGATTATCCTTTATTAGTTACTTTTGTCACTGCTGCAATGAAATACATGGGTCAGAAAGCAATTTGGTAGAAGGATTTATTTAGTCACAGTTCCATGGCAGGGAGGACACTGGGCCTCTGGTTGTGACAGAAACTTGTGACTGGTCACATCCCAGCACCCAGGAAGCAGATGGAGAGACTGGGAATGGGTTGGCTATAACCCATAAGCTTGCTCCCCACTCAACCCCTGAGACCTGCTTTCACAAACCATACCTCTCCTCTTAAAGATTCCAGATCCTTCCAGTACTACAAGCTATTGGCCAAGTGTTAAAACACATAAATTGTAGAGGGGGGGAAGGATTTTGAAAGCACAACACTTTTAACTTCTACCAAACATAAAGACTCTTGCAGTTAGGAAAGTAACTGAAGACCAAACACTTGCCTCGCTGTTCTACACACAGTCTGCTCTAAACTGCACAAAGGGCTCACTAGGCCCTCCTGTTACATGTAGAGCCAGTCTCCCTTGAATCTTGTCATAAGGCAGGTTTTATCTAGTCATTTACAGCCTAAAATCGGTCTCCTACCACTGACACTCGTCTAGTGTCAACTGTTGAAACCTATTTGTCCAAACATCATCCAGCACAAGGGTCCAATTTGTCTCTAAATTGTTGCTTGCTGCTGTTAAAGGACAGTTTGCCATTAGTGGCTGAGGGCTGGGTTTATATGTGTTTATATAGCAATTTATAGAATAGTATTTTAAGATGACAACAACAGGTAGCTGTCAGGATAACGTTTGCCTCCGGCAGCAGGATGAATTGGAACAAAAGTGAACTTTAGTGTTACAGAGACACAGGTTTGAATCTCAGCTTAGCCATTCACCATCTACGAGGACTTTATTTCTCTGAGTCTCCAACATGAATTGTCACCAATAAATATAGTCATGAGGTTTAAATAAGACAATGCATGTGGAGCTCATAGTTAAAGACACTCCATAAATGGTGGTCACTTGTATTTATATTATTATTCAAATAAATTGTGTTACTCACAGCTACAAAAACCAACCAACCAAAATAAAACAAACAAAAATCCTAAACATGGAGTGAAACCAGGAATGGCTTATGTGCGGAACTCGTCTGTCTTGTTTGACTTTGCTCCCACAATAGATATCATCATTCAAGAAGCATACATTCCTGCATCTGAGGCCTGCATCTGACTCCAACATCCTTGACACAGACTTATAAGTAGACACTAGGACTAGGTATTTAGAAAACAAAATAATGGAAACATAGATACTTTGAAATACCAAACAAGGAAAAAATTTTGGTTTAAGTGCATCCTGTATAATGAATGGAACATTAAGAATCTCTCTCTCTCTCTCTCTCTCTCTCTCTCTCTCTCTCTCTCTCTCTCTCTCTCACACACACACACACACACACACATTAAATGTTGCCCATTGTTTATCCGAAATGCAAATCTATATTATATTATCAAACCTTGGTTTGTAACCAAGATGAAACCAATGTTCCACCTCTGACTCCTATAAAATCAGAACTTTGGACTACCTAGTTATTAAACTCAGTTCTAATAGCATTAGATTTAAAGGAAATACATTAGCGTACCTATGTAGAAATTACATCGGGCACCAAGGGAATCAAGGGCTCAAGGAATGAGTGAGGTCTCTGGCCCTGAGGGTTACTTCTCAGTTGGGTGTCTTCCAGAGCCCAAGCCTCTACTGATGGGAGGAAGACTCCTCCACTGGCAAGCATTTATGCTCAACGTAAAAAAAAAAAAAAAAAAAAAACAGAAAGAAAGAAAGAAAGTTAACTTTCCCAACAGCTATACATCAATCCAGCCCAATTCTGTGTGGCTTCACTTGAATATTATGCCTGCCTCTGACCTTATAATTTGTTATCTAAATTATAGTCTAGATTGAATTCTATCATGGGTGCTGGATTAAGATATTTTGATGGATAGTCAGTCTATTGGTCTCATTTAGCATCCTCAAGGTACCATCTCTAAGAAAGCCAGGCATGGGAGAGGGGTCGGGGGAGGGAGGAGCAGGGCTGCACTTTCTTTCTGTATTATGTAGCTCACAGATAGGCTTGAATACTCAGAAGATCAAAATCTGCCACTGCAAGACAGATATGCCATACACTATAGCAAACCCCCAGTAACGGAGCACTTGCAAAAGCAAAACTAGTGACCTGTCACAACCAAATATCTTGCTGCAAGAAACATGCCGGGAGAAAGCTCTGCAAATGATTGACAGAGACAGTGAGGACTGCTGGTAAATGCTCCTCGGGGAAGCATTTTTGACTCAGGATTGGTTTTCAAACAATTTCGGAGCATGGAAAAATCCCATGTTTTCTTCATGCTCTTGAAGCAGCTGTCTGTCAGAGCCCAGAGGGCTGACTGCAAAGGGTTCTTAAAGAGCCCATTCCCTTGGTACATTTGCAGTCAGGTAGTACAGAGAGAGGCCAGCAATGGGCTCCACCACTTGGGTTTGGGAGCCAGTTCCTGCTTGCTCCAGAAGTTGGACATGGTGACCCCTAAGATGGGGCTGTTGTGACTGCACTCAGTTGAATTTTATAACAATAGGTTGTTCAGAGGAAAAAAAATCACCACAGAAGGAAGTTCCGGACAAGCCAGAAAATAAAGTCCAAAGGCGGTACCTAATTCAGAAAGAAAACTCACCCCCTATGCATCTCCCTTGCTATGTAGAATCCCAGAAAGCTATGGGATACCTTCTACTTATCTCAATAGGCATATCTTAATATCTATATCTATCTCAATATTTCTCAATATCTATAATAAAACGTATATCCTTTATTGTGTGTATGTGAGCGTGGTTATTCAGATGTCAGGCATGTACATGGAGCCTAGAAGATCACCTTGGCTGTTGTTCCTCACACACTTTACACATGTTATTTTGAGACAAGGTCTCTCATTGGCCTGGAACTCACCAAATAAGCTAGGCTGGCCAGCCAGTAAGTCCCAAGGGTTTGCCTGCCTCTATTTCTGTCACAACTGAGATTATAGAAACGTACTGCCAAAATATTTCTTCGTTTTTTTTTTTTTTAATTTTTTTTTTTATTTAGCATGGATTCGTCCAGGCTGACCAGAGACCCTGTGCTTAAAAGGTAAAAAGTTAACCAACGAAGCCATCCTCCTTGCCCCTGATGTTTTAAACAGGATATATCCAAAATATTATATGGAAAAGAGATGGGAGGATTAAGGCCAGAACAAATCCTAAAGGACTTAAAGATCTGTACAGTCCAGACGTGGCTGTGGAGAGTGGACACAAGTGAGCAAAACCGGATAGAGAAGCTGTTCTTCCAAACACGGGGACAAAGAATGTGCACAACACCAACTCCCAGCTCCCTCTCAGGCTCAAACCTACACTCCTCTCAGCTCAGCACTCGAAAGCCCCTTGTCATGCTTTGAAAGGGGAAAAGAGATGGAAAGAGTTTAATGCTTTGATTTGTATAAAATTAGAAATTGAAAAATAAAACATCACTTCCAAGAACGTAAATCTATGGTCATGTTATTAGGATCTTAGGGGCAGACACTTGGGAGCTCTTATCAGCAGGGAATGCTTAAGCCCAGTGAGAAGAGTAAGTAGAAGATAATAAAAATCTTGAAAAGAGACAGGGGTGAGGGGGTGGGGTGTGGAGGAAATCGCTACAAAACAAAGACAAGGAGCTGTGTGTGGTAGCCTGTACCTATAAACCCTGAGGACCTATAACTGTCCCTATAACTCAGAAGATAGAGGCAAGAGGAGTGCTAAGACTTCAAGACTAGCTTGCTCTACATAGCAAGGTCCAGGTCAGACCCTGTCTCAATTAAAACCCACATACAAACTAAAACAAAAGACTTAGGTTGCAAAGTGCCTATGCCAGGCATATCAACTTGACAGGATAAAGAAGAACAAAGACAGCCAGCGTGTCATGTAGAGGGTGCACAGCAAATGGTCCCGTTCAACGTTAAGTTCATTTTCACGTAATTAATAAGGTCAGTTGTGGACACAGATTCTAGAGCAGATTGAAGTAAGCACTGTTTGCTGGCTTTTACGCCTGACTATCGTGCTGTTCCCTTTCAGTGTGGCTTGCCTCTTATATTATAAGGGAATGATGGAAGGTCTGCATTGAGATTTGTTCTCAAAGGACCATGTCCTTTCTGTGTAACACACTCTCTCTTATCTGCACTCGCTCCACACCCAAGGAGGCCAGCTGCCATGTTTGAGCTGTACCACAGAGAGATTTTCAAGACCAGGAACTGGAGAAGACATCTAGCCAAGAGCCAAGTGGAAAGACCCCTTAATTCAGCAGGTCACAGGGAACAGAATCTTACCATCTGCCACTCAAGTGACTTCAAAGAAGACCCACCCTCAGTCAAACCTGCAGGGAAGATGGTAGCCCAGTCAGTGCCCTGATTAGAGCTCATCAGAGATTTGAAGGCAGGGACTGATGACACAATTCTATCCAGATTTCCTGACACTCTGTGAGATAACATGTGGGTTTAACCCACTAAAATTTTATGATGCACCCCATAGAATGCATAATTAATACGAATTCAGTATGCTTATTTCGCCTGCTCTCCCTGCCAGACATACATTCATAATCTCATGTAAGATTCAGGAAGAGTCCAGTGAGGTGGATTCATGAGCTCATTTTACAGCTGAGTTATCCTCAGGCCTAGCCAGATTAAGGAATTTTTCTAAACTCACCTAGGTGGCTCAGGTGGCTCTAATGTCAGTCTTTCTTACTCCACATAGCTAATTGTGAATCAGTAACATTATTCTGAACACAATAAGGTGCTATGGCAACCAGGCATCATTGAGGAAGTAGGGAGGTGAGGGAGATAGGGGCTTCTAGCAAAATCTCTCATTGAGGGTGCAGCAAATTGGAGAGTAACTGAGAGATAATCATTTTATCTCATCTTTAAAAGCTATTAAACACAAAACAATGTAATGGAATTAGTGACCTTATTAAAACATTTGCTCACATATTACTACTTAATAAAATTATGCCTTAATAAACCTCTTTACGCCTACAAATGATACAACCAACTATTTGTCTGAAGGCAAATCATCTACTGGCATGGCCTCACTGCTTGATTTCAGGATACATGGGAGTCTTTAAAAAAACTAATCGCGGGCTACGGGTAGGGAATAGAACTCCAAGCAACTCCCAGCTCCTTGGAGTTAGAAAGACATTATCAGGTGCCTCTCAGACCATTCATGAAAGTAGGACCATCTATTAATCGGCCTGCATCCCAACTACTCTATTAATCTTGCTGAGTACTGACAATGCTGACCCTAGCCAAACAACATCTTCTCAATCATCTGGAAAGAATAGTAGACTTGGAGTACCAGCACTGCGGAAGGGAGGGGCAGAGGGGAATTGTCCAATCTCTGTTCTTGCTGCTGTAATGTAAAGCTGCTTTCAGAGAAGACCGGAAGTCTTAGTGAAAAAGGGGGAAAGCCAAGCACCCAGTGATAGGTACAGGTGCATTGGGCAGTTGGGGGAGGAGAGGGTGTATCCAAATGGTCCCTGTGGTCCTTACATCTGCTCTCTTCATGAGGAAATTGTATCTGTGTTTATCAGCTCCACGGGTTAAATCTACTCATTTTCTTGTCTTTGTCATACCACCCTCTTTATCGTTCAGCTTAGTACAGAGGCTTCCCCACATCCCTCCCATCTTCCCACCCCCTGCTCCATGCTAGTCAGTTTTATTGCCAACTTGACATAACCTAGTGTTGCCTGAGAAGAGGGAGTCTCAACTGAGGGACTGCACAGATAATATTGCCCCTTGTCATGTCTATGGGGAATTGTCTTGATTGTCAACTAATGTGGGAGGGCCCAGGCCATTGTGGGTAGTGCCACTTCTGCATAGATGTTCAGAGGTTGTATATATATAAAAAAAAATCAGGTTGAATCAGCCACGAGGAACAACCCAGCAAGTAGCACTCCTCCATGGCATCTGCTCTGATTCCTGCCTCCATCCTCCTGCCTTGAGTTAATGTCTTGACTTCTCTGTGATGAATTGAGACCTGTAAGTGCAAGCTGAAGTAACCCTTTCCTCCCCAAGTTGCTTTAGGTCGTTGTTTCTATTACAGCAGCAGAGCAGCAAACTAGAACATCTCCATGTCTTCTCACCGTAGCTTAGTCTGGCCTCACGTTTGCTATGTACCTACAGCTGGTCTTGAGCTTCTGACCCTCTTACCTCCAACTCTCGGGTGCTAGGATTGCAGGCACATGCTGCCATGTCTGGATCTCTGTAAGCATTGTTAAGTAAGTGGCTATTAGACAGTTTCCCTTAGAAACAGCTATATATTTTGAATGTGAGGTGATATAGGAATTTTTGACAGACTAGGATAATGTGAGAGAAAGAGGCATCTGTTAAAACAAAACTAGACAAATTATAGTACAAAATGTATGGGAATGTCAATTTCTTTAGTTAAAATTATATCCAGTGCTTGAGAACACATTTGCCATCCCACAGAAGTAATTCAAATGTGTAAATATAATGTAATACTCTGAGAAGATGCTTGCCATCCCACAGAAGTCAT